>CM044564.2:0-85834 GCA_024416835.2 Perccottus glenii
AAGAAAAATATACAAAAAGCAAAACCTTGCTCTCGGGACCCAGGGACTGTTGACGAGGGCCCGCACTTTGTCTAGTCCCTTTACGGGGACTGACTACTTACCTTCAAACCTAACCAGCCAGTGCCTCCTTCAGTACCTGGGATACCCTAATTTTTTGATAACCCGATATGGATCCCTGGCCCTAACCTTAACCTGAGTGGGACCTGGCCCTAACCTTAACCAGAGACCGTAGAACAAAATGCTTCTACGTGAGTTGGATATTGGTCTTCGCAGGACAAAATGCTTCTGCCACAATTTGAGCACTGCAGGACAAAATGCTTCTGCCACAAAATTAAAATTAATATAAGACCACAAGTAGAACAAAATGCTTCTACCAATAAATTAAAATTCATGGATAAGGGCATTTTATTTCATGGGGCAACATGTCACGTTAACAAAAACTCTCAAAAGCGAAAGCCCGCATCATGTGACCAAATAGGCTCCGCCTGCCAGTGAGGGTATAAAAGCAGCTCCACTGAGCAAGTCCTCTCAGTCCCCATCAGACAGTAGGCAAGACCTGATGAAGACAAAAAGAAAGGTCGAAACGTTGTCAAAGCCACTGTCTATCTGCATGCAACCTAAAAAAAGGGGAGAAAAGATAAAATTAAAAAACTAAAAAAATAGTAAAACAAAAAACTTCAAAAAAAGAAAAATATACAAAAGCAAAACCTTGCTCTCGGGACCCAGGGACTGTTGACGAGGGCCCGTGCACTTTGTCTAGTCCCTTTACGGGGACTGACTACTTACCTTCAAACCTAACCCTAACCCTAACCCTAACCCTAACCCTAACCCTAACCAGAGTAACCCTAACTCTAACCCGAACCCTAACCCTGACCCTAACCTTAACCACTCCTTCCCACGCCTAACCTTAACCATCCCTCCCCTTGCCTAACCCTAAGCAGAGACATTACAGGACAATAATTCATGACAGACCTCTTGTATTAAAATAACATCATAAAATCGGATTGAAATATTAAAAACAAATATAAATATAAATAAATACAATGATAGGTTAGATTACAAAGATTAAAAACGCTAAAAAACCACTCAAAAACGCTAAAAACTACATAAAAAGTAAAAAAACATCATAAAAAGTTAAAAACATCATAAAAAGATTAAAAAACACCAGTTAAAATATTAAAAAGCTTAAAATATTCTACAAAAAGAAGCAATAAATAAATAGGATTATGTTAAAAAAATTCTATATTTGGGAACCCATAGATCCTACATTTTGTCAAACTCACGTATACTAATTTATTAATTTCCATTTACACCAAAAATTTAAAAATTCACAGTATAGTTATATAAGCCTTAAAATTTAATTTGTTCACAAGTTTTGATTTTTAGGAGACTCTATTTTTGTTATTTTTCAAGTTTAGTAAAAGGCAATTTGACAGTATATTTGAAACTGCTAGTATCAGACTTCAGGGGGCGGAGCTTTAGCACAGGCTATAAAAGAGCAGGCAGCTCTGCTCCACTCATTCTGACATTGGATCTCGACCAGAGCACTACCTCAACAGCAAACAGCTACCAGCCAGAACATTATTTTTTCAGTGTGCATGACCTGAGGAAGGCTCATAACGAGCCGAAACGTTGTCACAGCACACATCATTTTTCACATTTTTGACACAATTTAATTTAAAACACAAACACGTTATATTTTATTTCATTTTATTTAAAAACATTTTTTTCATACACAAAAAAATAAAAAAGAAAAAAATAAAAAATAAAAAAGAATAAAAAAATAAAAAAGAATAAAAAAATAATAGATACAAAATTTGACTTGCGCACCATATCGCTACAATATGGAGAATGACTGGACCGTTGTCCGCTCAGGCAGACGCCGAGAGCGGGTCAGCGGGACACGACCTGTGGGTACCAGCTACTGGGTGAGGGCCAGTGCACCACCGGTCTCCCCACGGAGACGGTTTTTCTTTCCTCGCCCTAACCCTAACCCTAACCCTTAAAAATCATGGATAAGGGCATTTTATTTCATGGGGCAACATGTCACGTTAACAAAAACTCTCAAAAGCGAAAGCCCGCATCATGTGACCAAATAGGCTCCGCCTGCCAGTGAGGGTATAAAAGCAGCTCCACTGAGCAAGTCCTCTCAGTCCCCATCAGACAGTAGGCAAGACCTGATGAAGACAAAAGAAAGGTAAACGTTGTCAAAGCCACTGTCTATCTGCATGCAACCTAAAAAAAGGAGAAAAGATAAAATTAAAAACTAAAAAATAGTCAAACAAAAACTTCAAAAAAGAAAATATACAAAAGCAAAACCTTGCTCTGGGGACCCAGGGACTGTTGACGAGGGCCGTGCACTTTGTCTAGTCCCTTTACGGGGACTGACTACTTACCTTCAAACCTAACCAGCCAGTGCCTCCTTCAGTACCTGGGATACCCTAATTTTTTGATAACCCGATATGGATCCCTGGCCCTAACCTTAACCTGAGTGGGACCTGGCCCTAACCAGAGACCGTAGAACAAAATGCTTCTACGTGAGTTGGATATTGGTCTTCGCAGGACAAAATGCTTCTGCCACAATTTGAGCACTGCAGGACAAAATGCTTCTGCCACAAAATTAAAATGAATATAAGACCACAAGTAGAACAAAATGCTTCTACCAATAAATTAAAAATCATGGATAAGGGCATTTTATTTCATGGGGCAACATGTCACGTTAACGAAAACTCTCAAAAGCGAAAGCCCGCATCATGTGACCAAATAGGCTCCGCCTGCCAGTGAGGGTATAAAAGCAGCTCCACTGAGCAAGTCCTCTCAGTCCCCATCAGACAGTAGGCAAGACCTGATGAAGACAAAAAGAAAGGTCGAAACGTTGTCAAAGCCACTGTCTATCTGCATGCAACCTAAAAAAAGGGGAGAAAAGATAAAATTAAAAAACTAAAAAAATAGTAAAACAAAAAACTTCAAAAAAAGAAAAATATACAAAAGCAAAACCTTGCTCTGGGGACCCAGGGACTGTTGACGAGGGCCCGTGCACTTTGTCTAGTCCCTTTACGGGGACTGACTACTTACCTTCAAACCTAACCCTAACCCTAACCCTATGTTTTCATACTCTCACGTGAATGGTACACGAACTCCTATGGACTCATGGTGTGTCATCCTTTGGAATTAATTTACACTGTATATAGTTAGCTAAAAATCAGAAAAATGCACAAACATGTTACAATTGCCTTCTAGTTTTATAGTTTTAAAAGTTTGAATTTTTAGAAGGCTTTACTTTTGTTATATTTGGATTTTTAGAAGCAGCCAATCAGAACACAGCTTGAACTCCGATATCGGATTTTGGGGGGCGGAGCTTCGGCTGGCGCATATAGACACACAGCGCTGCTTCTCTCATTCACTCCTTGGATCTCCAACAGAGAGCTCAACTTCAGACTGCATTCAGCTGCATTAGTCATAGCTATTGGAGATTTTTAGTGTGCTATGACCTGAAGAAGGCTTGTTAGAGCCGAAACGTTGTCATTTCAGCACACTACTATTTTATTTTAAATACTTTAATTTTTGAATTTTTATTTTTTTGAATTTTTATTTTTTTATTTTTATTTTTTCATAAAAACATAAAGAACAAAAAAATTTTAAAAAAACAAAAACAAACAAAAAAATAATTCTTACAGACAAACAACAACAAACACTACATATCTTATGGATATGGTTTATGACTGGCCCAGGGGACGCCGGGACACACGCCCCAGACGCCACCCAGGGACACGACAGTGGTCGGCTGGCAGCAGAGAGAGGGCCCGTGCACCTACCGTTCCTCCTCGGGGACGACCCCCTGTCTCCAATAGGAGACAGAGGCAGAACCTCCGCCCTAACCCTAACCCTAACCCATTTCATGTCATAGGAGATTTCAATAATTAAAAACAAGTGTATAACTTATGCCCAGACATGTTTTCATACTCTCAAGTGAATTGAACACAAACTCCTATGGACTCATGGTGTGTCATCCTTTGGAATTAATTTACACTGTATATAGTTAGTTAAAAATCAGAAAAATGCACAAAAATGTTACAATTGCCTTCTAGTTTTATAGTTTTAAAAGTTTGAATTTTTAGAAGGCTTTTTTTTTCTTATATTTGGATTTTTAGAAGCAGCCAATCAGAACACAGCTTGAACTCCGATATCGGACTTTGGGGGGCGGAGCTTCGGCTGGCGCATATAGACACACAGCGCTGCTTCTCTCATTCACTCCTTGGATCTCCAACAGAGAGCTCAACTTCAGACTGCATTCAGCTGCATTAGTCATAGCTATTGGAGATTTTTAGTGTGCTATGACCTGAAGAAGGCTTGTTAGAGCCGAAACGTTGTCATTTCAGCACACTACTATTTTATTTAAAATATATATATATATATATATATATATATATATATATATATATATATTTTTTTTTTTTTTTCACAAAAACATAAAGAACAAAAAAATTTAAAAACAAAAAACAAACAAAAAAAATATTTTTTACAAACAAACAACAACAAACACTACATATCTTATGGATATGGTTTATGACTGGCCCAGGGGACGTCGGGACACACGTCCTAGACGTCAACCAGGGACACGACAGTGGTCGGCTGGCAGCAGAGAGAGGGCCCGTGCACCTACCGTTCCTCCTCAGGGACGACCCCCTGTCTCCAATAGGAGACAGAGGCAGAACCTCCGCCCTAACCCTAACCCTATATGGAACCCAGGCCCTAACCTTAACCTGAGTGGGACCTGGCCCTAACCTTAACCAGAGACTGTAGAACAAAAGGCTTCTACCTTAATTGGAATTTGGTCTTCGAAGGAAAAAATGCTTCTGCCTCAAAATTTATATAAAGACCACAAGTAGAACAAAATGCTTCAAATATCAATAAAACAGATACGAGAATATAAAGAATGTGTTAAAAACAAAGACGGCAGCATTAAAATGATGACTGTAACAAAAATAGTTATTTCGTAATTGGTGCTGATTTTTCAATGAATGTCAATGGGAGCCAGGGTTAATGGAGCCTATGGCTACTTCTGTACGAGCTTCAAACCCGGACGCGAGCTTGCTATGTCCACCCATTATACCATCAACGGTTGAATCCTATTAGCTGTTCACTGCAGGTTGTCTCCCTGGGCTACAAGAAACAAACAAACCCAAAGTAACTCAACAAAAGAGTTAGGTTACAGTATCTGTGGGATTCTTGTAAGGTTTGGTTTTTATAGAGTTTATTAAAAAAGAAAAAAAAAATAGCAGTAGTTTCTTTATTTTTAAAAAATCAAAATACTTTTGATTTAAGCTTTTTTTTTATAAACAGAATGACTTGCTCTCTCATAGAAAGAGCGTTTGTTCTCTTTATTTCATTAGAATTGTTTAAAGCTGGACAGGTTTGTGCAGATGCTGTAGATGTTTACTTTAAACAGTTTTAATGTTGTTCCATAAATAATGGCTGTGACTAAAGAGACCTGGACTTTTCTCCAATGAATTCTTTTAAACTAAATTCAGATTTTGCAGTGAGTCTGTGAGAACGTCTCCTGCTGGACACATGTGGCTCTGCAGCTGTTTTTTTTTTTACCTTTGAGCTGTTTGTTTGTCTTTGAGTCAGTCCGCATTCCTCTGATTTTACTGCCTTAGACCGGGTCTGGACCGGGTGTGTACAGGGTCTAGACAGGTCTGTACAGGTCTGAACCAGGTCTGGACCGGGAGTATACAGGGTCTAGACAGGTCTGTACAGGTCTGAACCAGGTCTGGACAGGTCTACAGTCTCTGGGGGAGGAGACTGGGCTCAAAGACTTCTCTGTGTTTGGTTTAAACGTGGCACAGAACGAACGAGAGACGGAACACAAGGAAACAGAGAAGAGGGAAGGACACAAGTGAAGGAGGTAAGATAAAGTTTAAAATGGATTCTGTCAATGATTAAACTTTGGACAAAGGTCTGTCTCTTACACAAAAATAACACTTCTGTCTGATTTTCTTCCTTCCTCTAGGACTCAAGCTTTAGAACAAGTTAATGAGGGATTTGAACAGATTTTAGTAAGATTTAAACTGTTTCTTTTCTCTCTCTATATGCTCCCTCTCGGCTCTATTTTTAGAAAGTATGGGCTATCGTTCCATTGCTATGGACGATACACAAGTTTATCTGCCTCTAAAACGGAATGCACTGAATGGACTGAATGCACTAATGCTTTGTTTGAGTGATGTAAAGAAATGGTTGTCTCTAAACTTTTTAAATTTCAATGAGAGCAAAACAGAATCACCATATGTGATACGGGCGGCAGTAGCTCAGTGGTCGTCTTTCAACCGGAAGGTAGGCGGTTCGATTCCCACTCTCCCCACAGTTCATACTGTCGTTGTGTCCTTGGGCAAGACACTTAACCCACCTTGCCTCCAGTGACTTTAACACTGGTAATGTAATGTAAGTCGCTTTGGATAAAAGCGTCTGCTAAATGAATAAATGTAAATGTAAATGTAAATGTTAAGAAACATGTAAAAAATGGGTGTTGGGTGTTGTATTTGATGAGCAAATGGAATTTGATAGACAGATTAATACTGTGATTAAATCCTCCTTCTTCCAACTGCGGCTCCTTGCTAAAGTAAAACCGTTCCTATCTTTTAAAAACCTTGAAAAAGTGATACATGCCTTCATTACCTCCAGATTAGATTACTGTAACTCACTGTATGCTGGATTACTCAAACAGCTCTTTCTCGTTTACAGCTGGTTCAGAACGCAGCAGCAAGATTTCTGACCAAGTCTCGTAAGCGGGATCATATCACTCCAGTTCTACAGTCTTTACACTGGCTGCCTGTACGCTATAGAGTTGATTTTAAAATTGTATTAATCGTGTTTAAGTCACTACATGGTATGGCCCCTTCCTATATATCTGAACTTTTAATTGAACGCAGTGAAACAAGATCTCTCCGGTCATCAAACCAAAGACTTTTGTTCACACCAAAGACGAGGCTGAAGTCCAGGGGCGATCGTGCGTTTTCATCTATTGCCCCAAGACTTTGGAATGAGCTGCCCTCTTCCATCCGATTAGCTCCCTCTGTGTCTACTTTTAAGTCAAGATTAAAAACCGACCTGTTTGACAAAGCTTTTATTTCTGGTTGAAGAACTGTGTTTTACCATGATTCTATTTTTTTAGTTTTTAGTCTTTATCTCTTCAAGTTTATTTTTAAATGGCTATGGTACTTTTTAATTCTTTAAATTTTAATTTTCAATCTTTCTTTACTGTATAATTGTGGTGTGTGTTTTTGTGTAAAGCACATTGGTCAACCATGTGTTGTGGAAATGGTGCTATATAAATAAAATTGACATTGACATTAACATTTAGTAGGATTCGAACAGGTTTTAGTAGGATCTAAACAGGTTAAAGGAGGATCTGAACAGGTTTTAGTTGGACTAACTCTCCTGTTTGTTCACAGAAATGGTGTCGTTTTCCCACCTCTTGCTGCGTGTCAGTTACGCCTCTTGTTGCCACAGAGACCACCGTTCGTAGCAACCGTTGTCAGTGGCAACAAGACGGCCAGGTGAGTCAAACTAAAATCTGTTCAAATGGTAAATGATAAATGACATGCATTTATATAGCGCTTTTTTGCACCCTTCTCAGGCACCCAAAGCGCTTCCACTCACCCCATTCACAAGCATTCACACGCATTCACAAGCATTCACACGCATTCACAAGCATTCACACGCATTCACAAGCATTCACACGCATTCACACGCATTCACAAGCATTCACACACATTCACACGCATTCACAAGCATTCACAAGCATTCACACGCATTCACAAGCATTCACACGCATTCACAAGCATTCACACGCATTCACACGCATTCACAAGCATTCACACACATTCACAAGCATTCACAAGCATTCACACACATTCACAAGCATTCACAAGCATTCACAAGCATTCACACGCATTCACACGCATTCACACGCATTCACACGCATTCACACGCATTCACAAGCATTCACACGCATTCACAAGCATTCACACGCAGTCACACGCATTCACAAGCATTCACACGCATTCACAAGCATTCACACGCATTCACAAGCATTCACAAGCATTCACACGCAGTCACACGCAGTCACACGCATTCACAAGCATTCACACGCATTCACAAGCATTCACACGCAGTCACACGCATTCACAAGCATTCACACGCAGTCACACGTAGTCACAAGCATTCACACGCATTCACACGCAGTCACACGCATTCACAAGCATTCACAAGCATTCACACGCAGTCACACGCATTCACACGCATTCACACGCATTCACACGCATTCACAAGCATTCACACGCAGTCACACGCATTCACAAGCAGTCACACGCATTCACAAGCATTCACAAGCATTCACACGCAGTCACACGCATTCACACGCAGTCACACGCATTCACACGCATTCACAAGCATTCACACGCAGTCACACGCATTCACACGCATTCACAAGCATTCACACACATTCACAATCATTCACAATCATTCACACGCATTCACACGCATTCACAAGCATTCACACGCATTCACACTTATTCACACGCATTCACAAGCATTCACAAGCATTCACACGCATTCACACGCATTCACAATCATTCACAATCATTCACACGCATTCACACGCATTCACACGCATTCACACTTATTCACACTTATTCACACGCAGTCACACGCATTCACAAGTATTCACATGCAGTCACACGCATTCACACGCATTCACAAGCATTCACACACATTCACACACATTCACACGCATTCACACGCAGTCACGCGGATTCACAAGCATTCACACGGATTCAAATGTAGTCACTCGCATTATCACGCAGTCACACGGATTCACAAGGATTCACACGCTGTCACACGCAGGTACACGTATTCACACGCAGTCACACGTATTCACACACAGTCACACGCATTCACACGCAGGAACACGTTTTTACACGCAGTCACACACAGTCACACGCAGTCACACACAGCCCTCACAACCTTTTCCGACCACCACCAAACGCACCTCTACAGTCTTACACATTCAAACACCAGTGCATCGGAGGAAAGGTGGGTTAAGTGTCTTGCCCAAGGACACAACAACAGTATGAACAGGGGAGAGCGGGAATCGAACCGCCAACTTTCTGTTTATAGGACGACTGCTTTACCACTGAGCCACTGCGTTTAAATCCACCCTCTTTAACCCTAACCCATCCTAATCCCTCTTAAATTATTATAAGTCCTGTTAAAACCCATTCTGGTCCTGTTGGTCCTCAGGTTGGTGAAGCAGAGGCTGGTGCAGCAGGTGGAGCAGATGCAGACCCAGTTTTATGGCTTCAGACCTGGTCTTGTGGTTCTTCAGGTGATACTGAGAAGTTTTATCTGTTTGTTCAGAGGCAGCTGCTCTGTTCCCGCCTCAAACCGGTTCAGTGCCGGTCTAAGGTCAAGTACCAGACCTGGACTTGGTTTAAACAGCGGGACTTTATCAGACTCCACTCTGTTTGTGTTTCCTCTGATGAAGCAGAATCCCACTGTTCTGCTTAAATGACCCTCTGTTTACTCCTGAGATACTTCAGGCTTGAACCTTCTCCGACACAAACAGGAAGTTCATTTAGGCCCAGTCCTAATCCTTGTTGTTTAGTTTGTTCACAGAGGCTGTCCCAATATTCAGCTGGATCAATGTTTAGGGTCAGGTTTAGAGCTGTACTTCTCCAAACAAAGATTTAAGGAACCACACTTAAATCCCCAAAAGGGTAAGATCATTTTCCATAATGCAGTGCGTTCACCGGCACCACAGCTGAGAGAGAGAGCAAAAATAACAATTTTAAATGAGGACAGTGCAGTTTTCTGTTCCTTTAATAATGCATTCTACTTATATAGTGCTTATCAAGATACCCAAAGACACTTTACATAGCCCATTATTCATTCACACCATAATCATACACTAGTGGTGAGCTACATTAGTAGCCACAGCTGCCCTGGGGCAGACTTTTTTCGTCTATGGACTCTCCGACCATCACCAAACATTCTCACACATTTACACTCACACTCACACAGAGGGTTAAGTGTCTTGCCCAAGGACACAGCAACAGCGAGAACTGTGGGGAGTGCGGGAATCGCACTGTCAATCTTTGGGTTATAGGATGGCCGCTCTACCACTAAGCCCCTGCGCCCAATTTTAAACTTGTTTATGCACTGATTGTAGAGTTTATGATAAATGTTTTTTTCTTACGTTAGCGTCACATTGACAGGTCACAGCCTGCTCAAAGTTCTATTTACAGAAATCTAAAAACGTTTAATTTACTAAAAGCATAACAGCATCTGTTTGTCCATTGATATAAACTTATCAATCGTAAAGGAACAGTCCTTTTGTTTTTTGTGCTGATTGTGTCTGAGACAGGGCCTTATCCTATTCAGACATTCATACATTCATTCATTTTCTACCGCTTTGTCCCGTTAGGGATCGCGGGTGACTGGAGCCTATCCCAGCAGCTTTGGGCCTGAGGCGGGGTACACCCTGGACAGTGGCCAGTTAGTCGCAGGGCTAACATTTAGACATAGACAGTGACAGACAACCATTCACTCTCACATTCATTCACTAGGGACACTTTAGATTTGCCAATTAACCTGTACATGCATGTGTTTGGACGGTGGGAGGAAGCCGGAGTACCCGGAGAGAACCCACGGTAACACGTGGAGGACATGCAGACTCCTCACAGAAAGACCGGAGTCGGCCGAGAATGTTTGAGTCGGCCGGGTTTTGAACTCACGACCTTCTTGCTGTGAGGCAGGAGTGCTAACCACTCTGCCCCTATTCAGACACTCAAGTCAAAATATTTTACATTCGCTAAACATAAAGGCAGACAATGTTGAGTGCCTCGAGGTTGTTCGATTGAACAAGATTCAAGATTCAAGATAGACTTTATTGGTCCCCAAGGGGAAACTAGTCTTGTGTGGATCATATTACATGTAAACATAAATAGACACAACAAAGATTACAAGCCACACTATGCAGCCCATTTTTTCCGGCACAATAATCTTCAGGAAAATGAAATAGAGCATTGTACAGACAAACCAACATAACATACATTTACATTTAAATTTAGTCATTTAGCAGGTCTAAATTTAGTCATTTAGCAGACTTACATTCACCAGTGTTACATTTACGGATGACGCTTTCATTTAAAGCGACTTACATTAAGGTTCCGTTCACCAGTGTTACAGCTGGAACACCACTGGAGGCAAGGTGGGTTAAGTGTGTTGCCCATGGGCGTAGGTTTAGGGGGGGACGCTAGGTACTAGTCCCTATCAATATTTTGAGATGGCAAATTTGTCCCCACCAATATTTAGCAAGCTGCTTTGAACTGCTATTTGGATCGATTCTAACGGCCAGGACTACGACAGTACAAGAAACGCCATAATTTGATTGGCGGCGGGATATCTGACAGGCTACACGCGCGGGCCGGGACTACTTTTGTGCTTGACTAGCAGCGAGCAGCTGGTGTGTGTGTGTGCGCGCGCATGTTGACGACGCCGACGGTAAGTTACCAGGGCTGTCTCTCTGCCACATACAAAGGCCAGAGTAAAAACATTTTAATATTCCGTGTTTTGCCCCTTTTTGTACTTTGTAGATGCCACCCAAGAAGAAAAACATAAGAAGCTTTTTCAGAAAGCAGAGTCCAAGTGTAAGTAGGCAAAATAACTAGCTAGCCACACAAATAAACTAGCAGTAGTGACTGACCAGTCACTAATCAATGTTATATAGTTCAACAATAATAAAATGTTAGAATATGATCTGTATTTTATTCTAATGTTGATCTAGCTTACTGCTAGTCTCATACAGACAAACTTAACACATAGATTAACATAAATTTCAACACATTAATCCACAAAACCATGTCCCCTTCATATTTAAAAATGGCTCTGAAATATAAAAATGATGTGTTGAATGCATACTATGATACGTGTGTATTTTATTCATTAGTTCATTTAATTACATATAGGAAACTCAGACATCTTGTGAAGATGTCATAGAGCTTGTTGAGGAAGAAGTAGCTGGACCTTCAGGGCTTCAGGTGAGGTCTTAAAGTGATAGATCGTCTTAAAGAGAAGGTCTTAGAGGGATTCTGTGATGAGATATACTACTATTGATTAATAGCAAATTATTAAATATAAATAAAGTCTACCTGTTTTATTATGCAAAAGTGAAGTAAATTGGTATTAGCATAAAAGGATATCAGTGTGGATAAAAACCAGGATATGTTTTGTTTGCTCTTCAGGAGACAGTCAGTGAGAGAAACAGCAATCATCAAGCAAGTCAGTGTAGCAGTGTCCTGGACCTGGGAAGTAAGCCATACCAGCCTGATCCAAAATTCATAACAGTACAGCAACTTCGAAGGTTTCAGGCTGAAACCTTAACTTCTTGTTTCGAAGAAGTTAAGGTTATGCTCCAAAAGCTCTCAAAGTCTACCTCTTGCAACAGTGTTTTTTTTTTTTTTGTAAGTAAAAATAGGCTACTAACATACACAGAACAATGGTTGTTCAGCATTTCAAATTCTTAGGTATTAACGTGAGTGTACCGGAGGGTAAATAGTGTTTATACAAAGAACAAAAGAAATCGGGGGGGTCGGGGTTTGGGGGTGTCCCCACCAAAGCTGGGACCAAACCTACGCCCATGGTGTTGCCCAAGGACACAACAACAGTATGAACTGTGGGGAGAGCGGGAATCGAACCGCCTACCTAAGGGTCGGCAGTGGCTCAGTGGTAGAGCGGTCGTCCTTTAACTGGAAGGTAGGCGGTTCGATTCCCCACATTTCTGTCGTTGTGTCCTTGGGCAAGACACTTAACCCCCTTGGCTCCAGTGGTGTTCCAGCTGTGACACTGGTGAATGGAACCTTAATGTAAGTCACTTTAAAATGAAAGCGTCAACTAAAAATGTAACACTGTTGAATGTAAGTCGCTTTAAATAAAAGCGTCTCATAAATGACTAAATGTAAAAAATGTAAATGTAATGTACCTTCTGCTTGAAAGACGACCGCTCTACCACGCCGGGGCGGCAGTGGCTCTACATACGTAGTTCTGGTTCTCAGGGTCAAGTGCGTGCGTCCATTTCGTGGAGTAACTTTGATGTTTCCTGTTCCATGGTCAGGCCCGTAATACCACGTAGCAGCTCACAGGTCTTACTCTCGATGTTGTAAACTCTTTTCTGTTTGTCCACAGTCTGTGCTGAGATGTTCAGGCCTCTGTTCTAATCCCTTCAGTCTGTCACTCACGTCACAGAAGCACAGTTTAATTTCAGCAGACAGCGGCTGGGTAGATTTAAAGGCAGCTGTCTGTCAAATGTTCCGATAGTTCAAGGCAGTCTCCAGACCAATGAGCAGGAACCCCACTATCATAAATACAAAAAGAAATAAATCCTCAACGTCCTCAAGGGACAGAACTTCTAAACACAGAACTTGCCAGTTCTTCCAGGCCTGTGAGTATAACCTGCTGCAAAGGTCCCGCCAGGGCAAATGGGTTCTCCCGGTGCATCCTTCTTATGGGAAGAAAATGTGTCAGTTGCGCTCAGAGACCAAGGTAATCAGATCCAGTTCTTAAGAGTCCAGCAAGCAGTAAAGTCAACGAGAAATAAGAGAAATTTAGTATGACGAGACAAAACAAAAAGAAGCATTCACCAGAGGAAGGAGGAGCAGGAGGAGCAGTAGGAGACGTCCGAGCGCAGAAAGTGAACAGGTGTTTTTTAAGGACTCTAAGTTAACCCAACTGCAGTCAAAAAGTGTCCATGCACTCTGTTGTTGTGAAGAAACGCGTAGGCCTGTCCATGCTATAATAAAGGACTATTAATTCTTCACTACAACAGCGGGCCTCGGACACTTCTTGACTGCAGCCCCTGGTCTACCTTGTATGATACTGTTCAATTTAATTCTGATAAATTTATTATTATACATTATCATAATATTATGTTATATAATAAAATCTTTGAGATTATATATAGCCATAAGACTTGTATTTGTTATGTTACATATGATATATTTTATAAACCTTATATTATAGAGCTCATTAATAATACATCTGTGCCCCTACAGGTGTTTTCCAATTCTGAGGGAGAGCCTGTAATCTTAGCCTGACCCCCCGACTCCTTCCTTTGGGTGAACAAGGGTCAGTGCTAAGTTAGTGCTGTGGTTCTCAAATTGTGGTACTCGTACCACGGCAGACATTTAAAAATATAATTCATAAAATAAAGAGCCAACCTTTCTGTGAGGTGGAACTTGTGTAGTGAGAATAGACAGGCCTGAGAAAGGCCTAGCTTTAACAGAGGCCTTTTCTTGTCGGCCGTCTGTCTCTAAGTGTTAACCCTGCAAGAGCCCAAAGATCCATGACACTGTTGTCTTTTAGGTTGGAGACCGAGACGACTCCAACCTCTACATCCGCTCCAAAATGAAGGCTGCAGCAGAGGTAAGACCTGGACTCGGTTTAGAACTGGTTTAGACACAGTTTAGACCCGGTTTAGTCCCGGTTTAGACCTGGTTTAGACTTGGTTTGTTCTGGGTTTAGTTCTGGTTCAGACCAGTTTTTTTGTTTCAGATTGGGATCAATGCCAAACATGTGCGACTCCCCAACACCACGACGCAGGACGAGGTCAGTGAATGCACCATGCAGCCTTTATTTCTTCCTCAGATACAAGGGTCAAAGATCTTGTAGTCTCAGTGGAATCGCACTCAGTTAAATTTGATCTGTTCATCTCCTTCTCCCTCGCCCCCTGGTCTTGGTCTTGTCCGGTCCTGTCCTGGTGTTGGTCCTGTCCTGGTCTTCCTCAGGTCCTGCAGCACATCCTGGACCTGAACCAGGACTCTCAGGTCCAGGCCCTGATCGTGCAGCTACCCCTGGACTCAGTGAACCACATAGACTCAGACCTTGTCACTAACGCAGTGTCTCCGCTGAAGGACGTGGACGGGTAAGTCCTGCTCTGGTCCTGGTCCTGACCCGGTCCTAACCTGGTTCTCCTCGCTCTCAGGTTGTCCTGTGTGAATGCTGGCAGACTGTCTCGGGGGCAGCTCAGAGACTGTTTAGTTCCCTGCACTCCTCAGGGGTGTATGGAGCTCATCGCACAGACCGGTAACTCTACAGTACTCCTAAAATACTGCACTAGACCACATTATCTTTGTAATTTACACAGTTTACATAACTTACCATACCTCACTTCCTGTGCTCTCACTTTCTGTCACCTCACTTCCCTTAGGTGTGTCTGTGGCGGGGAAACACGCGGTGGTGATCGGTCGCAGTAAAATAGTGGGAGCTCCGATGCACGACCTGCTTCTGTGGAACCACGCCACAGTCACTGTCTGCCACTCCAGGACCTCGGACCTGCCCACCCAGGTACTGTAGCTCCAGACCCATGTCTGGACCCAGGTCCAGACCCGGGTTTAACCTGTTCCTTTGCAGGTGAGTCGGGCGGACATCTTGGTGGTGGGAGCAGGTCGAGCAGAGATGGTTCAGGAGAATGGATCAAAGAAGGAGCTGTGGTCATCGACTGCGGCATCAACCACGTCCCAGGTCTGTCCATCCACCGCCCCAGCCTCCACAGACACAACCTCCTAGTCTTTAGTCCAGTTTGATCCGGTCTAAAGTCAGTTTGTTTTTCAGACGAGTCCAAACCGAGCGGCAGACGAGTGGTCGGTGATGTTCACTACGCTTCAACCAATCAGAGAGCAGGATTCATCACACCTGTCCCTGGAGGGGTGGGGCCTATGACGGTTGCTATGTTAATGCAGGTAACACTTGGATTTTACCAGTTTTTAGGTGGATTTGAACCGATTTTTATTGAATTTGAACCAGTTTTAGATGGATTTCTTGTCTTTTCCAGAACACAGTGCTGAGTGCTCATAGGTTCCTTCAGACTTGGACCTAAAGCCTGTCCACAACTTCCAGGTCCAAAGATTTGAACAGTTTTTAATTAAAGAGATTCATATTTAATGTTATTAAAAGTAATGTTTAATTTAATGAAGAAATTTTATCTGTTTTCAAAAAGTATAAATACTTTTTTTTATTATTTAAAAACTTCACAAAGTGGCCGTAGTTCACTGAGTGCCCAGCAGAGGGAGCCAGGGGGGAGTTCAGTGCAAAAATACATTTATTAACTAAAACATCCACATTTGAGTTAAATTTACATGGGAACAGCACCACGTCACATTCACCGATTAATAATCAATAATGGCAAACAGCAGCTGATTAAACAAATCAATCAGACGGTCACAAACTGATGAGGTCACTACCTCCATTTTGACTCTTTTATGAAACTGGAAAAATAACGACAACAAACAGAACATTATAAAGACTTTCAGTTTCAGCAGCACCCCTTGTTGGTCTTTCAAACGGGTCCAGGTCTAGTCCAGTATTTCT
Source organism: Perccottus glenii (assembly GCA_024416835.2). Classification (NCBI taxonomy): domain Eukaryota; kingdom Metazoa; phylum Chordata; class Actinopteri; order Gobiiformes; family Odontobutidae; genus Perccottus; species Perccottus glenii. The sequence goes on from CM044564.2 coordinate 16,423, forward strand.
CTGCTGATGTTTAAAGCTGGAGGTGAACCTAGATACTGCAGTACTGTGAATGTCCAAAGGAGAAGTAGAGCGTGGAGTACCGTGAATGTCCACAGGGGGAGTAGAGAGTGCGGTATCATGAGTGTCGACAGGGGGAGTAGAGAGGGCAGTTTCGAGAGTGTCCACAAGGGAATAGAGAGGGCAGTACCGTGAGTGTCCACAGGGGGAGTAGAGAGGGTAGTACCGTGAGTTTCGACAGGGGGAGTAGAGAGGGTAGTACCGTGAGTTTCGACAGGGGGAGTAGAGAATAATACTATGAATGTCCACAGGCTGAGTAGAGAGGGCAGTACCGTGAATGTCCACAGGGGGAGTAGAGTCTAAACGGCTCCGTCTAGAGCGCTCTCCTGCGATGCCTCTGAGTCCAGCGAATAGGAGCTGCCATTGGAGGCCCCGCCTCCGGAGTCGCAGGGGGCGTGTGCTGCATTGGGGTCATGGGCGGGGCCTGTGGCAGGGTGGGCAGGGCCTCGGTAGCGCAGATGCAGCCTCGGGGGTTTCCCTGTGTGGATGTACATGTGTTCCTGCAGCTGGCTCTTGTGAGAGAAACGCAGGCTGCACACGGCGCACGCAATTTTACGCTTCCTCATCGAAGGAGCCGGGCTGATCCTGTCCTGGTCCAGGTCTGGAACAAGGCAAGAACAAACTGTTTAAGTATGACTTAACTCTGTTCAGATCCCTCTAAACCCTGCTCAGATCTCTCTTAAATCTGCCCAGACTCTTTCAAAACCTGCCCAGATTTCTCTAAAACCTTCCCAAAACCCTCTAAAACCTGCTCAGATCCCTCTAAACCAGGGCTCTAGATTGCGACTGAGTGAGCGAGTGAAAACGTAAGGTTGGTCGCATAAGTGGAGACAAACTTTAGAAATGCTGCTGCATGTTTTATATATGGCCCAGTCCATATAATACACTGTCTGAGTGATGACTGTGTTATTGAGCCCACGGCGACTGTTGTGTAGCTGATCACAGTAACGTTCCGTCGCCCGAGTCACGCCATTGCCTCCACTGCCTGCGTCCCTCTCTCGCTCCACCATTCTACCTCTCAACAACGCCAACAGCTCATTAACGAGCAAAGTTGAGCAACGTGTGACCCAAGTCTTCACAGAAACTGATAGATAACTGTGATTTTTACAGTAACCTAAACAGTGTCCCAGCAGAGGGCAGACAGGATGAGTAGAATATACAGCCTGTTTTAGACGAGGTGCTGCTGAAGATCCTTGTTGGAGCAATATGCTATAATTTCACAAACGTGAGCAGAGCTTATGTTTCATGTGCTGTTTAAAGCTTATCTTAAAAGCTAATCTTCACTGGACAGCACATGTTTGAAAATGCTTCAGATCAAGTCGTGCACAAGGCTCCACAATTAGCCTCGTTGAACATAAAGATCAACGGTACCTAAATACAGCCTATAAGATGATGCACAACTTGTGGTAATGCCCTCCTCAGAAAAAAATAGCAACAGACTTATGTTAAATCTGCTGCAGTTATTACCATGATAATAATAAAATAATAAACAAGTTACCTGTAACACCTGTCCAACACAAGGCCTAGGGCCGGAGCTCGTCCTCTACGGTTTATTATCTGTCCCACACTGGCTTTAGATTAACACACTTTACTAAACTGTGTTAGCCCAAATTATTCTGTAAAGTAAAAAAAAATGCTTAAAGGAAACATGTTTTTTAAACTATAGGTCTTGAGTCTTGTGCGACACATTTCACATGTTTGTGTGACTCTAGACAAACTAAAAGTTAGTCAAGTGCCCTGCTCAGATCCCTCTAAATCCTGTTAAGATCCCTCTAAACCCTACTCGGATCCTTCTAAACCCTACACAAATCCCTCTAAACCCTGCTCGTAGGCTGTTTCTGGGATATACCCATTGGCTCCTCTTCAATAGAACAGGCCATTACCTTACCAAGAAATATGCTTGACCGTCACTGCAGGTTAAATCTATAGTCAGTCTGCAATTTCAGTCACAAAACATAAAACACTCCTGACAGGGCAAAATAAACCCCAATTTTCACTTTGGGCACCCCTGCTCTAAAGCCTGTTAAGATTCTTCTAAAACAGGGTTTTTCAAACTTTTTGTGTGTGTGGACCACTATTTGTAATCAAAAAAATTTTGCGGACCACCTCATAACAGACATAATAAAATGTCTACACACAGTCTTACCTGAATTAATCCGCACCTCTAAATAGGCTTACTAGCACTACTATAACTAGTCATCACATCAGTTTGCAACAGGCTTGTTAAAAGAAAGTTTAAAGCACACAACGGCTGCCTCTTTCCATAACGACCGACTGAACACCACTGGCCTATTTTAGTAATCACACAATAACTTGACAATTTAATGCAAATGTTATATCAATATAGGCCTACATATTCTTTTAATTTTTTTTATGGGAATTTCCTGGTAAAATGAAGGTAAAATATTATTTTATTTTGCCATTCCACGGACCACCTGCAGTACCCTCACGGACCACTAGTGGTCCGCGGACCACAGTTTGGAAATGACTGTTCTAAAACACGTGTCAAACACAAGGCCCATGGGCCAGATCCGGCCCACAGAGCAATTATTTCTGGCCAACTGGATAATTTATGTTATTAATGGCCTACCGAAATATATCGTTCAAACTACGAGTCCCACAATGCTTTGCTACAAGTGCCGTGAGCGCCAGTGTTGCCCCCTTCAGCGCTGCTATGTCTGTCTCACAAAAGAGCTCAGAGAGCTGCGGGTGAATAAATGAACAATGAGTTCACACTGAGACATTTAAGGTCTATCTTTAAAAATATGTCAAATAAAAAGTGGACTGTGAAAACAAGGGATCTCTTTAACAGGTGAGAGGTGGAGTGTGTTTGTGGAGATAATGAGACCGTAATTCAAGAAAATAACTGTGGTATACCACTATGGCAGAAATGTGGAACAGAATTGAGGACAAGTACAAAATCCTGGGCAAAGCAGAAGCTACAGACTGAGTTAAAATAGAGTCTGAAGTCACAGTCTCTGTCTGTCACTAATGTCTGAGAGTGAGGCTGCAGTCAGGCTCGTACTATCCTGACAAAGGATGGAAGTAGCAAATGCTGTATCATTGATTTTAATGTCAAGTGTCAACTGAGCCTTAGCAATAGCCAGAGAGGTCTGTCTGAATATGACTATGGTTTCAGAAAAGACGTTTGCAGTTCCCTTCATGTTGCTCTCGCTCTCCGTTATACTAAAAATAAAGAACAAACTCTTTGCTGGACTTTAAAACTCTTGAACTGTGAACTCTAGAAACTGGTTCAAACCATCTCAACACTTTCCAGCACAGGACAGAGGTAGATAAAGGTAAAAACCAAGAGCTAAGCTGTATGTGCCTCGAGGCTGAAGGAAAGATGTGTTCAGCATGAGCGTCATGCAGGGCCATGAACAATGAAGGAGGGGGCCCAGGGGGCTAAAACCAAAGTTTAAGCCCCCCTAACACAAACTAAATTTCTAATGTAAATACAATATAAATATTCACAGTAGGTATTGTTAAACTTATAATAGGGATTTTAAAGTACAGTTGGGGAGGGTCCCCAATCACATGAATTCTCAAAAAAAAAACTCAAATCAGTTTTAAACAATATGAGTAAAATACTACTTAAAAACACAATAATAATAATAATTAAAGCCGCAAGCGGCAATAAAGGTCCTCGCCTCCCTTGAGACTGCGGGGACACATGCACTCGGAGGATTGCATTTCCTGCTTTAAAGTGTAAACTTCACGGTAATGTCAAATAACCGCGCCTGTGCTACTGCTGGGGCCTGCTACACCACCTTGTAATTTAGAGTTAAAGGTCTCCACAATTCCTGGTTTTCCTGGGAGCTGTCTGAACCTTTGAAAATAATAGATTATGCTTGGGCTAAGGCGAGAAAAACAAAGTACTGGCTGGAGATTTGAGATGACTCAGGAATCGCTGCACCCCCCTGTTTAAAAAGGCAAAATGTAAATATTAACTTGTCTAAAAGTACAAGTTACAAGTTCCAAAGGATTCTGAGGAGTTTTCTAAGACTCTAGCCTTGGCTCTGGAGGGGCCTCCTCTAAAGGAAGGATCCTGGCAATTGGGAAATGGCATTTATTTCCCAAAGAAATGGCTGCCTCTTCACAGACTCATTACGACCACAGCCACAAATATAACAAAAAACAAATTGATAACTTTTTTGGCACGTGTCTAGATGATACTCACCAAATTTGGAGCTGTTTAGATGAAAAGCCTTTAGACACAAGGGGTGCAATTTAGGTGGTCACGCATTCCACCCAACATAGTAGATTTCCTGTTGAGTTTACGGTATGGCTGTAATAAACTTTTCTGTTTGCCCTGAGGTGTCCTATGGATGTACCAAGTTTTGTATTTCTACATTGGAAAAATTTACTTTCATTTTCCATAGGCCCAATGTATTTTGACTTTTCTAGGGGTCGCCACTGAGTCATTTTTCATATTTTTTTTTCGGGGACTTCAAATACATACATTTTTTGCCGGGCTTGAAGTCTGGGACCAATACAAATGACTTTTAGTTGCACGTTTACTGGGTCAAATTGAAAATCATTTTTCAGAAAAATTATAATAAAAAAAAATATACCAAATTATAATAAAAGAATATATAACTTGAGCAAAAAAGTCTAAAAAAACCCCTGTCTATTTTACATACATGTGTTTAGGTCATTTTTCCCAAGTTTGGTGTCTGTAGAATGAAGCAGCTATTTTTTGTTGTTTTTTAAAAGAGAGGTGTATTCTAAGTAGGTTCACATTTTCAATTCAAAATGGCCGCCTTCCTGTGTGTGACAGAGTGTGGTCCCCATTGGCTTTTTTGTTCATAAGCCCATGCTGGATGTGTGTACCAAGTTTCATTTGCCTACGACAAACTAAAATTTTCACTTCCCATTGACTTTTTCCAAATATTTGGGACGTTGCTATGGCAACACATTTATAGATAGGTTCTGATATTTTGACTTTTCTAGGGGTCGCCACTGAGTCATTTTTTGTATTTTTTTTTCGGGGACTTCAAATACATAAATTTTTCGCCGAGCAAGTCTGGGACCAATAAAAATGACTTTTCATGCATGTTCACTGGGTCAAATTTAGGATCATTTTGCAGCAAAAATAAATAAATAAATAAATAAATAAAATAAAATAAAATAAAATAACCGAGCAAAAACAATAGGCCCTCCCGGTCATCACCGGCTCGGGCCTAATAAATAAAGCCATTAACGGGGCCAAGCGCAAAGACATGCCAACATGGCTGTGAGTGTTAGACCAAGTGCAACAAAGAGCAATTAAAGGTATTTTAAGATGATTTTATACAAAATCAAATACAGTCACTAATAAACTGATTTAATGGTTTATCACTTTTGACCAATAGGTGGAGCAGTTACGTAATTGATGTTGTGTTGTCAGGGTGAGGTGACACAGGAAAAGTTTGGTGTTATTATGTCGAGGCTTTGCAGAAATTCAGCTTCAAGACTCATTTTAACATCATGCCTCAACTTTGTCGCTGCGGTATATGAAAACGATTTTGTGTGATGACACAAAATTAATAACATTTTGCTGTCATGGTCTGAAGATGTTATAATCCAAATTTGGTAAAAATCAGCAAATGATTGGCCAAATATGGTAAAATTGGTATCTATGTTCTTGGCATGACCTAAGCAATCTATTATATCAGTTTTATGACAATAGACAAACTTAATGATAAGTTATTAGCATTATTTGATGCGGCAGTAGCTCAGTGGGTAGAGCGGTCGTCTTTCAACCGGAAGGTAGGCGGTTCGATTCCCGCTCTCCCCACAGCTCATACTGTCGTTGTGTCCTTGGGCAAGACACTTAACCCACCTTGCCTCCAGTGACTGTAACACTGGCAATGTAAGTCGCTTTGGATAAAAGCGTCTGCTAAATGAATAAATGTAAATGTAAATGTAAATTTGAAAATTCATTATAACTTTTGTTCAGTAGGTGGCGCTGCCTTGAAACTTTTTGAGTACCTTCAGGGCTTGGTGCCGAAGACGCAAACCAAGAGAGAGTTTCGTAATGATACGGCAATGCGTTCATAAAATATAGCACTTTTTGACAAAATTCAAAATGGCCGACTCCCAAAATGGTTGATATGGGAAAATTGTCTATGCTGTGACTCGGCATGATGCCACGAATCTTAAGAGACCAGTTTTGTGATTTTTGGCTAAAGCATTCTGAAGTAATAACTAAAAATGTCACATTTTTGTATCTCTGGACCACTAGGTGGCACTGCACCAAATCTCAACAGGCAGCCTTAAGTCATGGTTGCCATAACACATACCGAGTTTGGTTAGAATATGTTAAAGCATTGCAGAGATATAGCCCGACTTTCATTTTTGTGGGCATTAAGTCGATTTCATTGGCGTGTTATTCGAAAACAGTTTGACTAATCATCTTGATTCTAATATCGTTTTGTCAGCATAGTCTGAAGATGATCTGGTTCAATTTTCATGAAAATTGGGGCTATGGCCTAGGAGGAGTTTGCAAAGTAGTTTTTTTTTTTTTATTTAAAATGGCGGGAAAATCTTCATGGCGGAAAATGACGTCATAGGGTGCAATCAAATTGTCATGAGCTCAGATCGGACTGTCCTCTATGAGTGTGCCAAATTTCACAACTTTTTATCAAACGGTTCTATGGGCTGCCATAGACTTCAATGGCGGAATAATAATAAGAAGAAATCTAACGATTTCAATAGGTGCCTCCGCACCTTCGGTGCTTGGCCCCTAATAATAATAAAAATAAAAGTTTGACAATCCCTGCTCTCAACCCCTGCTTGGATCCCTCTAATCCCTGCTTGGATCCCTCTAAACCCTGCTTGGATCCCTCTAATCCCTGCTTGGATCCCTCTAAACCCTGCTTGGATCCCTCTAAACCCTGCTTGGATCCCTCTAATCTCTGCTTGGATCCCTCTAATCCCTGCTTGGATCCCTCTAAACCCTGCTTGGATCCCTCTAAACCCTGCTTGGATCCCTCTAAACCCTGCTTGGATCCCTCTAATCCCTGCTTGGATCCCTCTAAACCCTGCTTGGATCCCTCTAAACCCTGCTTGGATCCCTCTAATCCCTGCTTGGATCCCTCTAAATCCTGCTTGGATCCCTCTAATCCCTGCTTGGATCCCTCTAATCCCTGCTTGGATCCCTCTAAACCCTGCTTGGATCCCTCTAAACCCTGCTTGGATCCCTCTAAACCCTGCTTGGATCCCTCTAATCCCTGCTTGGATCCCTCTAATCCCTGCTTGGATCCCTCTAAACCCTGCTTGGATCCCTCTAAACCCTGCTTGGATCCCTCTAAACCCTGCTTGGATCCCTCTAATCCCTGCTTGGATCCCTCAAAACCCTGCTTGGATCCCTCTAAACCCTGCTTGGATCCCTCTAAACCCTGCTTGGATCCCTCTAAACCCTGCTTGGATCCCTCTAAACCCTAACCCGGTGGTACCTGGTCGGTCGCAGCAGGCCTCTCCCTCTCGGCTGCGGCGGAGCTCTGCTGCGAGCTGATTGGCTAAAGCCTGACTCTGTCGTAGCGCCTCCTGGAGGCAGCCGGCATCCAGCTCTTCGTCGTCGAGTCTCTCCTGTTTGATCCGAGCCGACAGTTCTTCTCCAGACGCCACGGAGCAGACGGCCCTGGGCTCCTCCACGGACAGTGACAGGGGTCCCGTCCTTGGCTCCTGGCTCTGACTGCGGCCCCGGGAAACGGCAGAGGAGGCTGAGACCTGCAGGAAAAAACAAGACCTGGTCAGAACTGTTTGAGTTTTGAGAACTATTAAACTATGTTTTTTGTATCGTATAGTCGTTATCTCCTTTGTGTTGGTGAGCTGGTTTGGTTTTAGCAGATTTAAAAAGGTTCTAGCAGTTTTTGAACAGGTTCTAGCTGTCATAATTATTGTATATTAGATATTATGCTCTCACCTTTGCTCCAGTTCATATGCTTATCCCCATACAAGTATGACTTAATGTCTTTAGCTGTGTCTCCTGTTGGCTCCAGGCTCATCCAAACAAGACAAAGACATGACTTTGCACTACATCTAATCACTGTCAGGGACACTCTGTCCTGTTCACTTAGTGACATGTACACGTAAACTTATTCACATCTATGACTGACACGTCCATCCACGACCCTGGAGCTGAGAGGCGGGCATAATGTACACCTATAAAAACTTCATGTGCTGTAAACAGGTTAAGCAAATCACCTTGTGATTTGGTTCATTCTTGCAAGAATTAAACCGGTCTTTCATTTCTAAATTTACCATGTACAGTCTCCGTTGTCTCGTTTGTGATCCGAACCTAATAATTATTTTAACACTAGCTGGTTACTAACAGGTTCTAGCAGGTTTTGAACCGGTTTTAGCAGGTTTTGAACAGGTTTTAGCAAGTTTTGAACTGGTTTTAGCAGGTTTTGAACTGGTTTTAGCAGGTTTTGAACCGGTTTTAGCAGGTTTTGAACCGGTTTTAGCAGGTTTTGAACAGGTTTTAGCAGGTTTTGAACCGGTTTTAGCAGGTTTTGAACAGGTTTTAGCTGGTTACTAACAGGTTCTGAACAGGTTTTAGCTGGTTACTAACAGGTTCTAGCAGGTTTTGAACAGGTTTTAGCTGGTTACTAATAGGTTCTAGCAGGTTTTGAACAGGTTTTAGCTGGTTACTAACAGGTTTTAGCAGGTTTTGAACAGGTTTTAGCAGGTTTTGAACAGGTTTTGGCAGGTTTTGAACCGGTTTTGGCAGGTTTTGAACAGGTTTTGGCAGGTTTTGAACACGTTTTTGCAGGTCTCACCTCCTTGTTGCTGAGCTGGGAGGAGATCTGGATGCCGTACAGGTTGGAGGCCCTGAGGCCCTCCTCGGTGCTGGTACTGGCCGGGTCCTGGTCCGGTTTGGGGCAGAGCTGGTGAGCGTGGAGAAACCGGATCCCGTCCTGGAGCCGGGCCTGGTCCACGTTCTGTTTGGGGCAGGTCCCAGTGTACATCAGGTGCAGCAGGTAACTGAAGACGTCTGGCTGGATGTCCGACGGCTGGATCTTTATACACTCACTGCAACAGAGAGAAGACCGGGCCTGGGTCAGGACCAGGTCAGCACCAGGATTGGGCCTGGGTCAGGACTTGACCTCTGACCTTTGGAATAAAGTAACTAGAATATTGACTAACTGTTTAGTAAGAACTTTAAAACTATTTTCTATTTGAGTTAAATTTTTAATAAAAGGTACCATTAACCCCAGATCTGTGTGTTTTTATTAAAGTAACACTGCGTAATTTTAAAACGTAATGGTTCTTAGACACGGATTGGTAGAATCCTACCTATGTCACTAACACAGTCCCTCAGCTGACCAGAAAACTCTGATATAAATGATAATTCGTCCGGGACAGACCTCTCTTTAGAGACACCCTAACCCAGCTCAAACAGAGGTAGAGCACAAACAGGCTCTGTAGGATACACTGGACCTACAGAGTTTCTAAAATGACCCTACCGCTTTTCTTCCAAACTTGCAGGTTTTGGATAGTTTCCTCTCGAAAAACAAACAACATAGACAGTCTGTAGAGGAATCTGCACCCTCTAGTGGCTAAAAGTTACACAGTACAGTTTTAATTACCAGACTTATCCCAGTTCAAACCTAGTTCAGACCTGCTCTTGGTCCGGTTTTACCTGGACTGGTGGATGAAGATCATCTTAAAGTAGTGAGCCTTGAAGAAGACGTTGCCAATAGCGACAGTGCAGTCGCAGAGAAAACCAAACTCCCTCTGAACGTTCAGCTGCTGCAACAGGAAGTAGCTGTGAGCGTGCACTTCCATTTCCTGTTCCACAAACACACCATGTTAGAGACAAAACAGGCAGTAGCTGTTTATTTTTTTTATTTATTCATTCAGATCCCATTTGCTGTTGTCCACAAAGAAAAATACTTCTACACAAACAACCTGTTCACTTAGAGCAAAAACAATCCATAAAAGTGACAGAACATTCTGAAGCCGCAGATGGTCACTCCCTGAGCAGACGCCTGGTCGAACAGCTGATCTCTCACATAATGCTACTGATAGTACTTAAGCCTGTGTTCATCTTTTTACATGAAATACAGTGCCTTGTGAAAGTATTCGGCCCCTTGAACTTTGCGACCTTTTGCCACATTTCAGGCTTCAAACACAAAGATATGAAACTGTCATTTTTTGTGAAGAATCAACAACAAGTGGGACACAATCATGAAGTGGAACGAAATTTATTGGATATTTCAAACTTTTTTAACAAATAAAAGACTGAAAAATTGTGCGTGCAAAATTATTCAGCCCCTTTAACTTAATCCTTTGTAGCGCCACCTTTTGCTGCGATTACAGCCAGTCTCAGGTCTTTTGCAGACTCCATCAGGTTTTCTTCCAGAATGGTCCTGTATTTGGCTCCATCCATCTTCCCATCAATTTTACCCATCTTCCCTGTCCCTGCTGAAGAAAAGCAGGCCCAAACCATGATGCTGCCACCACCATGTTTGACAGTGGGGATGGTGTGTTCAGGGTGATGAGCTGTGTTGTGTTTCATCTGACCAGAGCACCTTCTTCCACATGTTTGGTGTGTCTCCAGGTGGCTTGTGGCAAACTTTAAACAACACTTTTTATGGATATCTTTAAGAAATGGCTTTCTTCTTGCCACTCTTCCATAAAGGCCAGATTTGTGCAGTATACGACTGATTGTTGTCCTATGGACAGAGTCTCCCACCTCAGCTGTAGATCTCTGCAGTTCATCCAGAGTGATCATGGGCCTCTTGGCTGCATCTCTGATTAGTCTTCTCCTTGTATGAGCTGAAAGTTTAGAGGGACGGCCAGGTCTTGGTAGATTTGCAGTGGTCTGATACTCCTTCCATTTCAATATTATCGCCTGCACAGTGCTCCTTGTGATGTTTAAAGCTTGGGAAATCTTTTTGTATCCAAATCCGGCTTTAAACTTCTCCACAACAGTATCTCGGACCTGCCTGGTGTGTTCCTTGTTCTTCATGATACTCTCTGAGCTTTAAACGGACCTCTGAGACTATCACAGTGCAGGTGCATTTATACAGAGACTTGATTACACACAGGTGGATTCCATTTATCATCATTAGTCATTTAGGTCAACATTGGATCATTCAGAGATCCTCACTGAACTTCTGGAGACAGTTTGCTGCACTGAAAGTAAAGGGGCTGAATAATTTTGCACGCCCAATTTTTTATTTGTTAAAAAAGTTTGAAATATCCAATAAATTTCGTTCCACTTCATGATTGTGTCCCACTTGTTGTTGATTCTTCACAAAAAATGACAGTTTCATATCTTTATGTTTGAAGCCTGAAATGTGGCAAAAGGTCGCAAAGTTCAAAGGGGATGAATACTTTCACAAGGCACTGTATATGTTAGTTGAATTATTATTACTTTTACCTCTCCTTGCTCCCATCCATATGTGACCTTTGACCACCACACCAAGGCACTTTGGCCAGAGAAAAAACTTTAACATAAATTGTTCTTTTAAATTGCAATAATATCGTTTTTCGTAATTAATTCTGGCGTACAACAAAAAGTAGTCATTGTGACAGTTTTCACATTCATTTCAATTTCAAAGATAATAGGAATAAATGCAGAGCAATGAATAGATAATCTTCCTCCAAAGCAGTGTTTTTGGACCTAAAGAAGGCCTCTGACACTTCTGTTATAGCTGCACTTCTCACAACAAGCTCTCAGCTGGTTTACTACATTAGTAGAGTCTAGGACACAAAGTAAAATACAATGTGCTATTTGTTTTTAATTAGCCTCCTGGAATATAAAACTGGAATAGCATAGGGTTCCATATTGTGCCCTTTGCTGTTCTGTTTTTACATCAAGCATCTGCACAGAGGCCGAGTACCAGCTCTGTGCTGATGTCATCTGTGTCTCAGGCTGCAGAGCTGTGACACAAGCAAAAGATCAGTGTCAATGTGTTTTTTACTACTCCACAAATCCACACACAGCTTCCAGATACAAATTAATCAATTAAACAACTCCTAAAGTTTATGATTTTAAATAATTGGGAGTGGTCTTAGAATGGTCTTGGAACTGTCTGGGGCCGGGTTAATCCATCAGCTCCGAAAGCTTCTCTTTATAACAAGCCTTAAACGGGATGCACCAAAAGTCCATGAGATATCACTATTGTCCAAGTCAAGAAAAACACTCTTTCTTAAAACTTATTTTTAAATGTAAATTCAATAATATCAATCCCCCAGTGTCACCACGGGGGGCGCTACAAGTGGCGACTGTAGACCAGCCAAAGGTAAGCCTCAGAGCTCTTTCTCAGTAAAAGTGCACAGATCTGGAACACCTGCCAAACTGAAAGTCCTCACAGATCGGACACTTTTTAATCTTAAAGTAAATATGACTTAAATCCAATCAAGTCTGTCAACTCTGGAGCCACATTTTAGGGTTTTAATGTAAATACTCTGTATCGTATGTACTGTTTGACTCTGTCTGTTGTGTGTTAAGGACCAGGTCTGCATCAGTTACACGTGAAGCTGTAACAATGTTGTTTTTTTTGCTCTGTCCCTATAAAACGTACAAATTAATCAAATCTGGTACAAGCATCTCTGCTTTGGTTCGATGTACATTGTACAGTGTTCTAAAGAAAAAAAAAATACAACCCAGAGGAATTTGTTCCTGTTCAACATGAAGTCATTATAGACCAGACCAGGTCAAGACCAGGACCAGGTCAAGACCAGGTCAAGACCAGAACCAGGTCAAGACCAGGTCAAGACCAGAACCAGGTCAAGACCAGGACCAGGTCAAGACCAGGTCAAGACCAGGTCAAGACCAGGACCAGGTCGTCTCCAAGGAGATGAAGAATGTTTTTTCAGAGACTGAGACAGATGATTCCTGACGTCACACCTGCAACCCCGCCCACTCCTAGCGCGCGGGCAGGTGAAGGTCGCGCGCTTCATCCTCAGACATCAAAGAGAACCGCACCGAACGCGCGAGAATATGGACCAGCGCATAAAACCAGAACCAGGACTAAACAAGGTCTAAACGCGTTCCGGTTTGAGTCTGGTTCAGGTCTGGTCTGTGTTGTTTCCCGCGTCACACACAACTCACACACGCGCACGGACACGCTCACAGAAAGGGACAACCGCGCGCGCTCTCCCTGCGGACCCCGTGCTCGCGCCGGGTCCCAGTTAGACCAGGACTAGACCGGGACTAACCTCAGAGACGGATCTGCAGCAGAGACAGAGGCAGCAGAAGAGCTCGCCGAGGACGGACGTATCGCGAGAACACAGCCCAAGGTGAAGAGAGTTGCTGAAGTCTCGCGGGATGTCAGTGGAAAGGCAGGGGAAAGCCAGGGCTAAACCTGGGCTGGATCTCATTTTTCTAAATATGCCTCCTCGAAGCACCGGAAGTTATTCTCCGTGCGCCATCTTTAGTGCCGTCCCAAAGCATTTAGGAACAGTTTAGGAAGGGAGGCGGAGGAGGCTTCTGAGAGGAGGCATGAGCGAGGATACACTGGAACTTCCTACACGAAAGTCAAACTCATGGCAGCTTAAAACCCCGCCCACTCCACGCGCTATTGGACGAGATGCTCAACAAGCTCAAAATGTTTTGTTTATGAAGAACTTGAACAGAGACAAGACAAGTTTCAATGGTTTATCTGTGAATGTTCTAATAAGTCATGATGTTTGTGAACCTTATATTTGTTTAAATAAAGAGAAAGAACGTCATATCAAGGTATGTTTATTAAAAATGTAACAAATATTGCAATCATTTAGATCACACTAACACACATCTGGTAAGTCCAACCATGATACGCAGTGTGAAACTGTGCGTATCCCTACGCAAACTCTGACCCTGGCGTAAGACTGGCAGGTGACCCACACGGTGAGGTGATGAACTGAGGAAAAACATATCAGTTTTACTTGGGTATAATAAATTAAGCAAATGTTTTTCTTAAATTTAAAACAAATACTGTTTTTTTTTTTTTTTATTGTTTGGCTCAATATTCATCAAAGTACAGCGGCTCATTGCGTGCACGAGCCCCGAAGCCCTAAACCCGACTGTAGTTCCTAAAACCGTGCCCGTTCACTGGAGCGCAGTGGCTCTGCGTCATGGTCCTGCTGTGGAGCAGGACTGATCCTGATAAATCTGAGGCTCCATTTATGAAATAACTATTGGACATGATCCTGAGCAGATCAAAAGCTCGGGCCGTTTTGAAGAAACGTTGTATCAAACTGTGGCTTCTTATTACGCACAGCATTGTGACACCCACGAGCACCTCCACATCGCAGACACACCACCAGCGCGCCCCTCTTACTGACCTACCGCACATCTACAGTCTCCTACCGCACATCTACAGTCTCCTACTGACCTACCGCACATCTACAGTCTCCTACTGACCTACCGCTCATCTACAGTCTCCTACTGACCTACCGCACATCTACAGTCTCCTACTGACCTACCGCTCATCTACAGTCTCCTACTGACCTGCCGCTCATCTACAGTCTCCTACTGACCTACCGCTCATCTACAGTCTCCTAGACTGACCGCACATCCACAGTCTCCTACTGACCTACCGCACATCTACAGTCTCCTACTGACCTACCGCACATCCAGTCTCCTACTGACCTACCGCTCATCTACAGCCTCCTACTGACCTACCGCACATCTACAGCCTCCTACTGACCTACCGCACATCTACAGTCTCCTACTGACCTACCGCACATCCACAGTCTCCTACTGACCTACCGCACATCTACAGTCTCCTACTGACCTACCGCACATCCAGTCTCCTACTGACCTACCGCTCATCTACAGCCTCCTACTGACCTACCGCTCATCTACAGTCTCCTACTGACCTACCGCACATCTACAGTCTCCTACTGACCTACCGCACATCTACAGTCTCCTACTGACCTACCGCACATCCACAGTCTCCTACTGACCTACCGCACATCTACAGTCTCCTACTGACCTACCGCACATCCACAGTCTCCTACTGACCTACCGCACATCTACAGTCTCCTACTAACCTACCGTACATCTACAGCCTCCTACTGACCTACCGCTCATCTACAGTCTCCTACTGACCTACCGCACATCTACAGTCTCCTACTAACCTACCGTACATCTACAGTCTCCTACTGACCTACCGCACATCCACAGTCTCCTACTGACCTACCGCACATCTACAGTCTCCTACTAACCTACCGCACATCTACAGTCTCCTACTGACCTACCGCACATCCACAGTCTCCTACTGACCTACCGCACATCTACAGTCTCCTACTGACCTACCGCACATCTATAGTCTCCTACTGACCTACCGCACATCCAGTCTCCTACTGACCTACCGCACATCTACAGCCTCCTACTGACCTACCGCTCATCTACAGTCTCCTACTGACCTACCGCACATCCACAGTCTCCTACTGACCTACCGCTCATCTACAGTCTCCTACTGACCTACCGCTCATCTACAGTCTCCTACTGACCTACCGCACATCTACAGCCTGAGTCCGTTTTCATGTCACAAATGGAAACCCGATCAGTGAGCTCTTAAGTAGGCCTATTTGTTTTGTTTTTAATGTTAAAATAGTTTAAATTGATTTAAATGTAGTTGAATGTTTAAAATGTCAGGAGAGTGAGTTCCAGTTTCGCTGCAGTCCTTTTCCTCTGAGAGCAGCCTTCTCTGTAAAACACATTCACAGGTGGTAATGCTGCGTGGGCCGCCTCCCGCTCTCTTCCGTGGTTTTGGGTAAAACCCACTCATCAGCGGCTCATGTTTAAGTTAAATTCATTCACAAACACATTTACAGTGTCCTTCTTTGGTTGAATGGAGGCGTGGGGAGGACGTGACATGAGGCGCACATTTCTGCTCCAGGTGGGATTTAAAAAAGCAGGTGCAGCAGGTCAGCATACGCATGGTTTAGTATTTTTTTGTCCATTCGTTTCCGTGTGTTATTTTGAAGGGGTGTATTATGGGAAGTGCGTTGCGTGTTTTTTTTTGCGTGAGTTTGACGCAGAGGCAGTTGTGCGGAAGTCGGTGAGTCCCGCAGCAGCAGCGCAGATCTACACTGCTCCAGAGCCTCGGTTCTGGGCCTGACCTCGGCGCTCACCGCCCGCACACGGACCTCCAGCCGACACTGGGACGCCCCCGCTCCTCACGCGGTCCGAGGGGCCCCTTCGGCGGCCAGCAGAGCAACGGTGAGTCGGTGTCTTGGAGTCCGGGCCTCGCTGCTGTTTTCGTGCGGTGGCGCGAGGCTGCGGGGGCGGCGGGGCTTTGCGGGACTCACATCACGTACAGGGCGTGATCGAGCACCGCACGTCTTCCGACTTTGTACTTTTCAAAATAAAAGTCCATAAATAAACGCGGCCAGTTTGAACGACTCCGCCGCTTTTTCGGTCTTTAACCAAAATTTATAATATTAAAATGACAGCTTAAAAGTCATTACATTATCAGCACTGCGTCTGATGAGAAATGAAACGGTTCCACGTGATATTTGTTGAGGCTCAGAGCACACTGCAGGGTGGCCTCAGCTCTGACGGGGTCCCGCTGAAGGGGGCGGGTTCAACGGAGTCCGATCCAGGGCCTCTGCACAGACTCAGCAGGGTCCAGTACAGTCTGTATTTATTGGGACTGTCCCACAAATATCTGTAAAGGTGTTTTTCCAAAGCTCCAGACGGATATAACCTTTGTGTTCATTTATAAAAGTTGAATGCAGAAGAATTAGTCAAATATAACACTCTGTAGGAACACTGTAAAGAATTTCCATGTAAAAAAAACAGTAAAGAACTGGCAGTATAGTTGCCATTTTTTAACTGTTAATTTAACAGGGCATTACTGTTGCAATTTTAACGGTTTCTTACTGTTTCTTAAATAACATTATACAATTGTGATTTCATTGATTTCACTTTAATTTACTGTTAAATCTCATTCAAAAAACGGTATAATATTTTATTTATATATATATATATATATATATATATATATATATATATTATATGTATAGTATAAATGTATAGGCTATGTATATAGCATGCATTATCTTAGTGTTACTATATTCATTCTAAAATATATATTAATTCTAAAATACACTAATAAATAGTTTAAAAGAAACACAACAAATTCAAATGTTTTGAATTCTGATTGTTTTAATAAACATATCAAGATTATCTGCTGTTATCCCGAACAATAATAAACATATAAACAGTGAAGTAGCAGCAGCAGGATTTTATAAAATAAAGTGTAATCTCTTATGCTCTTAATGAGAAAGCCGTCTTTAAAATGCTGATATAGAGGAACAAAGTTACCTGAACAGTGGAACGGTTTATGTATACAATCTAAATAAAATCCCCCTCAAAGTCCATGAGCTTTCACAACAGAGTGGAGACACGTGGGTTGATTGTAGATGGACTTTTTACAGTCACCTTTTTTTTTTGAGATGACTTCTCCCCTTCTGGTCTTCGTTCCCTTTTCGGGGTTTATCCCTATGAAGCGCCTGAAAATACAAGTAGAGGCTCAAAGTCAGGAAATCTATTACTTCGACAACAATAGCTTGTATAAATGTATTTGACCATTACTGTTTTACCTTTGAATGAACTCCAGAGTACAAGCTGCCTCCTCCTGGTACTGAAGGTTAAAGTTATAAAAAGTCGAAAAGACAGAAGCAAGTCCTGTGCTGAATGTTGGCTGGATCCCGTCAGAGACGATGCTGCCCTCAAGGCTCACTTTCCATTGCCTGATTCGGTTGCTACCAGTGTCACCTGAAACTGCAAAGTTTTTTAGTGTGTGGAATAAAGTGATACCCAGATCATGGACATATATATATATATATATATATATATATATATAATTACTATACATACAATCATTTCAAATAACAAAACAAAGAACTGATTCACACCTCTCTCTTAAAGCAGAACTCTTTTTTTTGAAAGATTTCCTTCAGTGAGTCACACTGTTATAAATACTCCTACAGCTCTGGACTTCAATGCTTACCGTTTTTGGGAAAAGGTTTTCTCCGCCATGACTGGTGATGAAATAAAATGATGTATTGTATGTATGTATTTAGCGCCAATTCACGCTGCAAGAGGTTGCTATATTGAATTAGCATTAGCAATTTTTCCCTCTCTTCTGAAACTGAGCATGAGCATAGCTTGGGTCGGTTCAAGTGCTGTTTTCAGCGCGGAAGTGCCAGAAAGGGTTAGTGCACGCGTCAAACACTCCGCTACAACTCAATTAACCATCGTAAGGATGAAAAACTATTTATGAAGGTAAAAACGTTACTTAGTTCTGCTTTAAAGCTGTTCAGAGGTTAGATCAGAATATTATTTAAAAAAATTTGAACAGACAAGACAATATAATATCTTTGTATAAAGTGCAAGATAAACAAATTGTAAAATATAACAGTCAGTGTTTATTCAGGGCACTAATGTCTCAAATGACAATCGAGGATGAATACCTCAAAACACAACTCTGAGCAAAATAAATATGAATAAAACTGGACATACCACAGAGTATGAGACGAGGGGGGGCAGGAAGGGTAAGGGTTCCCTCTATATCAGCTGATGTCTCGTGTTCCTTTCACCAAAAAACAAAACAACACTAATTTGGTTATTGTTCATCTTAGATTTGTATTCTATGTCTTTTATAGGCATGCTGGACAGCCATAGAGTTTAGACCACGACTAAGACCTGGAATAAAAGACCACTGAGACCTGGACTGAGAGACCACAGAGACCTGGACTGAGAGACCACTGAGACCTGGACTGAGAGACCACTGAGACCTGGACTGAGAGACCACTGAGACCTGGACTGAGAGACCACTGAGACCTGGACTAAAAGACCACAGAGACCTGGACTGAGAGACCACTGAGACCTGGACTGAGAGACCACAGAGACTTGGACTGAGAGACCACTGAGACCTGGACTGAGAGACCACTGAGACTTGGACTGAGAGACCACTGAGACCTGGACTGAGAGACCACAGAGACCTGGACTGAGAGACCACTGAGACTTGGACTGAGAGACCACTGAGACTTGGACTGAGAGACCACTGAGACCTGGAATAAAAGACCACTGAGACCTGGACTGAGAGACCACAGAGACCTGGACTGAGAGACCACAGAGACTTGGACTGAGAGACCACTGAGACCTGGACTGAGAGACCACAGAGACCTGGACTAAAAGACCACTGAGACTTGGACTGAGAGACCACTGAGACCTGGACTAAAAGACCACTGAGACCTGGACTAAAAGACCACAGAGACCTGGACTGAGAGACCACTGAGACCTGGACTGAGAGACCACTGAGACCTGGACTAAAAGACCACAGAGACCTGGACTAAGAGACCACTGAGACCTGGACTAAGAGACCACTGAGACCTGGACTGAGAGACCACTGAGACCTGGACTGAGAGACCACTGAGACCTGGACTGAGAGACCACTGAGACCTGGACTAAGAGACCACTGAGACCTGGACTGAGAGACCACTGAGACCTGGACTAAGAGACCACTGAGACCTGGACTGAGAGACCACTGAGACCTGGACTGAGAGACCACTGAGACCTGGACTGAGAGACCACCGAGACCTGGACTGAGAGACCACAGAGACCTGGACTGAGAGACCACTGAGACCTGGACTGCGAGACCACAGAGACCTGGACTTGGACCTCGATTCAGACCGTGATTTGAATGCCTGATGTCCTATTCTATACTGCAACCCCATGTCTGTGCTGTAGGCTACTTACCTGGGCTAGCAGGACTAAGCCGTCGAGTTGTTCTCCAAAGTGTGCCATGAGGAGCTGTAACATAACCATTAATAACCTGTTAATTAATAACATCTTGATAAATGAGAGGAAAATGATGATACTACTTCAAAGGTTTTATCACAGTTCTTGAAAGGACATTCAACAATCCTGCCTTCTGTGATATAAACTCTGAGGTGAGCATATAGCATACTCATAGCATCAAATCTGTCACTGCAAAAATTGACATGGCACCTCACATCAATTGGTAACATCTGAATGTTTGAATCAGTCATTGATTTCTGTAGATGTGGGCTTTTAAACCAGAATATTTTGAAATGTAATTTTGCAGTCAGGCATGCAACAGTGCAATAACAGATAAGGTAAATTGCTGTGAATTTTTACGTGTCTCAAAAACTCCATTGGCGTACTGGATGGTTTGCCACAAATACTGCATGAAGATACCATTGTTGATGTTCTTTCACAGAGGAATCAAATGATCGTGTACTTACTGTTTTTTGCCAAACAGGATTTGGATCTGTAAAGTGTAGGAAGAAAACAAAGAATTAGACCTTAACAGAAAACTTACTAAACTCAAGAAAACACATGATTATGTGGGAAAAAGTGAATAAATGAACAGCACATAAATTTATTTAATAAATTAGGAAACAGTCTTAGGAAACGCAAAAAAAATGCACATTTAACAACAGTGCCACTCTCTCTAATCCTTTAGGCGCCAAAGTTGCCAAATTTATACAAGCAACGTAACTGGAAAAACGGTTTAAGTGCTCAATCATGTTTCCACTCCCTTCCATCAGATGCCAGACACCCTGCACTTTGTTTCTAGACCACTTTTACCATGTTTTGCCTTTAAAAAATCCCTAAAAGAAGACCTCAAACACGTGTCTCTGCTAGCGTCTGAAAAAAACCTTGGCGCCTAAATTGGTCTAAATTAAATAAAGTACCTTGTTTAGTTAGTCATCAAATGCAGTTACTTGATATGAAAGAGAAAATAGAAAAATGAGGGATTACAGAACTCAAAGTGACTACGTGGAAAGGAGCGGAATAGCCTACCACATCAAAGCACTAAAGTGCTGTGAGGGTAAAAATTTGTTGAGATTATACACGCAAATCCAGCCGCACCCCCCATACACATATATGCCGTATATACGGAATATATTCTTTAGCATCTGGCTAAGACAAAGTGCTATGTGCGACAAAAAAACATAATGTTGATTAATATTGAAATCTTACGTACCAAATAAACAGATGAACAGCCGCAATCAGAAAAGGCACATGGAGGTTGTCTCTGCAGGCTATAAGCCAGGCCAATTTCCCAGAATTAAAAAAATACACTATTACACTGTTAGGGCATGGTATTAACATTATGGAACAGTTTGTTTGAATTACATTAGAGTCATGGTAAAAAAAATGGACCAATGGTTGTATTTTAACAAAACAAATAGTAAAAAAAAACATTTTATACATGTATTTTAAAAGAACAGTTTATTAAAGCTGAAATATTGCCGTAAATGTTACAGTGAACACAAAACAGAACTCGAGGTCGCTCTGTCTGGACCTCTGTCTTTGAACAGACTTTGCAAAGGCTCTTGTGAAAAGGATCCTCTGGGTCATTGAGTCACTTCATGAGGTCATCAGTAACACATCAGTAACACATCAGTAACACATCAGTAACACATCAGTAACACGTCAGTAACAGTTCTAGAGCTCAGGACTGAAATTAGGGGGAAGTGAAAGTCCTATATCCCAAACCAAAAACAAACACTTAAAAACATTAGGACATTCTATGAGGCTATTATAAAGAGACAACTGTAGAAGGTGTCACTTTGTAGCCTATACTTTATCATTATTTTTAAATTTATTATTGACCAGTGTCATTTAAGTTGTGCCTATTATAAACCTCTCAGACCGGTCTGCTCGTGTTCAGAGCGTTCACAAGGAGCACCGAGACACCGCTCTGCTTCATTCTCTCGGCAGATGATATCTGGTCAATACTACTAAAGTAAAAAAAAAAACATGTGCACTAGTCATCGTAATCATAATGTTTTATTTACGTGTATTTTACCCTCTATTCTCTGCCATAAAGCTGTATTTTATTATGCACACATAAGGTAAGGTTTTGACGCTGATAAACCTAACTGTTACATAACATTCACTGTCGAGGTTTAGCAGGATAAGCTTGATAACTGAAATACAGTGGTTTAAGGGTTTAAATAGGAAACATGTTGCAGTTGTTTATTTCACAGACCAGTTTTAAACTTACCACTGACAAAAACAACAACAAAATGTGCTTCAAAATACTTAGCTGCCCTCCGCAATCTTACTTCTCCGGCTGTGCTTAAAAACGAATTGTTAGAGAATATTTTAGTTGCCCTCTGAGCTGAGGAGAGTCACATGAGAGAAAAGACAGGATGGAGATGTCTTGGGCAGGATTATTGACCATCAGTACAGACCCGGAGACAACACATGTGGAGTCTCTCATGCTTCTGGAAAAGGACACAAATGTAGCTCCGTATTGCGTCATTGATTAGGCCATGTTGTTTAACCTTGCACTTGTTTGTACTAAACAGGGACAGAGCTACAGAGATATAAATGCTGTAGTCACAGCTTCAATGTGAAGAGGCCTCAGAAGGCCCTCTGGCCAGAACACACAGTTCTAACTGAGATTGTCATAGCTGAATGTACAGATCTTAATTAAGTTTATGAACATTATATATAGACTGGATAATTCTCCAACACTAATGTGCAGTTTGGCCTGTGTAAAATGTTACATGATAATAGCCTGGAGCCCTCTGCTGGACAAATAGCACAATTACACCATCAACAAATAAGCACAGGGCTTGTTTTCAACACTTCCTATGTCAAAAATAGAATGATAATATTTGCAAATATCAGCAAAGTTTTAACGAATTTCAATCTAAGGGCCAACATTGGCCGGTAAAATCTGTGTTTCCTGAGATGTGTGTATTACTCTGTTTCCTCAGATGTCAGCTCGGTGTCACTCGGAGCACGTCCTGGAGCAGCTGCGTTCTCAGAGGGAGTGGGGGTTCCTCTGCGACTGCCTGGTTTCTATCGGAGATGTGTATTTTCGCGCTCACAAGGCTGTGCTCGCCGCCTGTAGCTCTTTTTTTCGGATGATGTTCATCCAGTCGGAGTCTGCGGGCGAACAGCGGGTGGATCTCAGCCACACCTCCATCAGCGCCCAGTGCTTCGACCTAATCCTGCAGGTCATGTACCTGGGCCGCATCAGCAGCGCCACCAGCAGGTGAGTGGAGGGAAGGAAAACTGTTTAGAACTAGTTTAAGGACAGATTTCAGCTGGTCAGTTCAGGGAGACACAAACTGGGTTAAAATCTGTTTGAAATCTGTTAAAACTGAGCCAACTAAAATCCAAATAAAGACCGATGTCTTTAAAGGTTCTCAGTCATCCAGGACATCTTGAAACAACTTTAAACCTGCTAAAGTCCAACTAAAACTACACCAAACATGCCTAGACCTATAATATAGAACTCAGACCTAAACCAGTTGGAACCTTCTCCAGTGTTTAACCTGCTGTTCCCTCAGTCTCCAGTGGGCGCTCTAACCTGCTGTTCCCTCAGTCTCCAGTGGGGGCGCTCTAACCTGCTGTTCCCTCAGTCTCCAGTGGGCGCTCTAACCTGCTGTTCCCTCAGTCTCCAGTGGGGGCGCTTTAACCTGCTGTTCCCTCAGTCTCCAGTGGGGGCGCTTTAACCTGCTGTTCCCTCAGTCTCCAGTGGGCGCTCTAACCTGCTGTTCCCTCAGTCTCCAGTGTTTAACCTGCTGTTCCCTCAGTCTCCAGTGGGGGCGCTCTAACCTGCTGTTCCCTCAGTCTCCAGTGGGGGCGCTCTAACCTGCTGTTCCCTCAGTCTCCAGTGGGGGCGCTCTAACCTGCTGTTCCCTCAGTCTCCAGTGGGCGCTCTAACCTGCTGTTCCCTCAGTCTCCAGTGGGGGCGCTTTAACCTGCTGTTCCCTCAGTCTCCAGTGGGGGCGCTCTAACCTGCTGTTCCCTCAGTCTCCAGTGGGGCTCTAACCTGCTGTTCCCTCAGTCTCCAGTGGGGCGCTCTAACCTGCTGTTCCCTCAGTCTCCAGTGGGGCGCTCTAACCTGCTGTTCCTCAGTCTCCAGTGGGGGCGCTCTAACCTGCTGTTCCCTCAGCCTCCAGTGGGGGCGCTCTAACCTGCTGTTCCCTCAGCCTCCAGTGGGGGCGCTCTAACCTGCTGTTCCCTCAGTCTCCAGTGGGGGCGGTCTAAGCTGATGTTCCCTCAGTCTCCAGTGGGGGCGGTCTAACCTGCTGTTCCCTCAGTCTCCAGTGGGGGCGCTCTAACCTGCTGTTCCCTCAGTCTCCAGTGGGGGCGCTCTAACCTGCTGTTCCCTCAGTCTCCAGTGGGGGCGCTCTAACCTGCTGTTCCCTCAGTCTCCAGTGGGGAGAGCTGAAGGCCTCGATGCTGCAGCTTCAGATGTACTTTGTTCCTGAGACTCTGGATGAACTGAGCGACCGCCGCGTCCCGGGAGTCGGCTCCGGACCAAATATGTTGATGTTCGGAGTCAAGATGTTCACCACAAGACCAGGACCAGGACCAGGACCAGAGACCAGCACCAGCTCCAACAGGTCAGTCCAGGAAAAACATGATCCATCTAAAGCACGTGAGCTACTTATAAAATGACCAAGTCAAAATGATCTACCCACTTCAAAAATGCAAAACATATCTTTATTTACAAATATATTAAGGATTCTTTAAATGTACAATGTATGTTGATGTACCCTGCAAACCATATTACTGCACAACACAACATGTTCCACATTGAAGGGGTTTTATAAACAGCAGTCAACAGACAACCTTAAAAAAAATCCTTTTATTAGTTTGTGGATTTGCTTGAGCTAAAAAGAGCTACTAAACAAATAAAATGTGCAAAAGGGTATTGAAATTTTTTGAACAAAACGTACATAAAATAAATTATAAAACAACATAACCATAGAACAGTAGCTGGAGTGTCAGCCAGCGAGTCGTCTGATTCTGACCGTGTTCTTTTAGTGCTCAGAGTCTGAAGCCAGGAGAGCATATTAAGTGTTGTTCACTGTATTTGTACTTTTACCGAGTCGAGTGTGCGCATTTCACCCCCCCCCCCACCGGCCATGTAGACACGTTGACACTGACAGCAGCAAAAGCGATGCATGTGCTTTTCACTTGTTAAACTCAAGGGTGTATGGGTAATGTAGTCTCTGCTCTCGGTGGGACGAATTAGGAATCGTGCATTGTGAAGGGCGCTCTGGAAAGCGGCAGCGCAGGCTTAAAACAGATGTCCGGTGTAAAAGCCCGTTCTGGGCGCACGGTGAAGTGGCGGTACTGAGTACCAGTGTGTACTGGCCCACTTAAAGCACTGACTATGTATAATTTTTGTCATTACCTGAGTTTACGCTGATGACTTGCACTGAATTGAATCAGCCAGGGATGCATAGTCCGGACAGTAGCTGCTGACAGATGAGACAAACGCACTTTGAAAACATTATCATAAAAAAAGTCCTCCTCTTATTCCCTATGAAAGCGATACGTTTTTGTCTTCTTACTTGGTCCAGTTCTCTCACTCATTTTTATATCCTTTCAAGATTCAAGATTCAAGATTCAAAGATTCAAAGTGTTTATTGTCATGTGTACAGACAGAAAGCATGTTTCCCTGTACAATGAAATTCTTACTTTGCCGTCCACAGTAAAAAGTCACACAAGTAAGTTAAAAATAAAAATAAGTATATAAGTAATAAAAAGAGCCGCAAATATATATAAAAAATATATATATATAAAAAATATAAAAAATATAACAGGGCAAAAGAGTAAAGTAGTAAAGTGATAAAGTGATAAAGTGAGGTAGTGCAGTAAGTAAACAATTGTTCATGTAATGTTGTGATTGTGAATGTAGACTCCTATCTGCTGTTTAGGAGTCTTATGGCAGAGGGAAAGAATGAGTTCTTCATTCTGGAAGTCCTGCATTTCACACTTCTGTACCTCCGTCCTGAGGGTAGAAGTGTGAACAGACCATGTTGGGGGTGGGAGGGGTCTTTGAGGATGGAAGCAGCTCTTCTGTGGACTCTGCGGTGGTAGATGCTCTGCAGAGAGGGCAGTGGAGTCCTGGTGATCTTCTGCGCAGTCTTCACCATTCTCTGCAGGCGTTTGCGGTCCATGACAGAAGTGCTGCCGTACCACACAGTGATGCAGCTGGTCAGGACACTCTCAATGGTGCAGCTGTAGAAGTTGCTGAGGATCTTGGGCGACATGCCAAACTTCCTCAGCCTCCTCAGAAAATACAGCCGCTGTTGAGCCTTCTTGACCAGCTGCGTGATGTGAGGTGTCCAAGTGAGGTCCTCATTGATGTGGACACCCAAGTATTTGAAGTTGCTCACCCTCTCCACTTCAAGCTCCCGGATGAACAGTGGCTGAGGCGTTCTCCTCTCCCTCCTCATGTCCACTATCATCTCCTTTGTCTTGTCCGTGTTTCTTAAGTTTAGGAGAAAAAAAACCAGGTTTAAAAGTGTGAGGTAAGTCGCTAAAGCGTTAGTTTTGCTGCACTTAGCGCCGTTGTTTGCACATGCGCAGTGACCTAAGCGTCAGAAAAATTCAGATTTCATCTGACTGGCAGCCCTGTTTGTCGATCAAGAGATTTAATGGATGATTGGCAATTATGTCATGTGATCTACCAAAACTACCTCGCGATCGACCAGTAGATCACGATCGACGTATTGAGCACCCCTGATCTAAAACATGATCCATTCAAACTAAAACTTGTCCAAATCCATTTCTTCACAGTCGTCCAATCTCGGTGGAAGACGTGCCCCTTGTGGTGGCGCCTCCTGCTGGTGACCTGGTCCCGGAGCAGCCGTGCGATTTACGCAAAACTCTTCGGAAAAACTCTGAGAAACTGAAAGATCGTCCGAGATTTGGCCGAACCTTTACCTGC
This sequence comes from Perccottus glenii, assembly GCA_024416835.2. Taxonomy (NCBI): domain Eukaryota; kingdom Metazoa; phylum Chordata; class Actinopteri; order Gobiiformes; family Odontobutidae; genus Perccottus; species Perccottus glenii. The sequence continues at coordinate 43,161 of CM044564.2, forward strand.
GACGACTGCGGCTTCGTCTTCAGCTGTGAAAAACTGCTGATTGAGCACATCCTGACCTGCACCAACCGCAAGAACTACCCCCAGAACCTCAATCAGAACCAGCACCAGAACGCTTCACACAACACCGACAACGAGTCCAGCAAGAGTCCAGAGAGCTCAGAGAACGGCTGCAGTCGAGTGGGCCTTAAGACCGAGGAAGACTGGCCCGGTTCGAAACCAGTACCAGGGCCCTCAGTGGTCACAGTCAAAACCGAACCAGAGGAAGCGAGTTTATCTGGACCGGAGCTGAGCGGATTCATGGAAAGCGAAGGAGGAATGGAGCCGGAGCTCAGCGTGTCTCAGGAAAACCAACAAAACCAGACAGAGCAGGTTTTAACCAGGATCAAACAAGAACCGGGGATAGACTTGAAGGAAAACCCGGAGCTGGACTCCAGGTGTGAGCTGTGTGGACTGGAGCTGAAGGTGAGTCCCGGGTCAGTTGTGTTTAGGGTTTATGGTCGGGGTTGGGAGGAGGAGCCCAGGAGGGTTGCTGTGATGAAAACAGAAAAACTTAATATGGTGCTGAGACAGATTTATTTCATTATTGTTTTCTCTTCTGCTCAAATTGAAACTTAAGGATTTCAACAGGTTTTATGGTGGCCCTGATCTGACCTCCCCCCTCTCTCTCCCCCCACTGCAGGACACGGACCTGTCGGGACACTACCTGTCCCATCACGTGGCTCACATCTGCGCCTGCGGGAGGTGTGGGCAGGTGCTGATCAAAGGCCGACAGCTGCAGGAACACGCCCAGCGCTGCGCCCAGAACCAGGAGAACCAGGAGAACCAGGAGAACCCCGAGTCCCCAGAGTCAGAGGGGGACGAGGAGGACCAGCCGGAAGAGGATGAAACCATGATGGACAACGTGAGCAGCTACTATGAGGGGTTAAGATGGATTAGGGGTTTTTGGACAGGTTTTAGTGGGATTTTAACAGGTTTTAGTTGGATTTGAACAGGTTTTAGTTGGATTTAAGCAGGTTTTAATTGTATTTGAAATATTTAGTCATTTAGCTGACGCTTTTATCCAAAGCGACTTACATTAAGTGTTATAGCTGGAACACCACTGGAGGCAAGGAGGGTTAAGTGTCTTGCTCAAGGACACAACGTCAGTATGAACTGTGGGGAGAGCGGGAATCGAACCGCCTACCTTCCGGTTGAAGGACGACCGCTCTACTCTGCCACTGCGCCCCTGTGTTTTAATTTTCATCCAGAAGCATGTCTTTTCCTATCACTGCTGCAGATGAAACTCCACCTGTCATTTCAACCTGACGATCCGACGGTCTCTGCTCACGTCTCGACATGTCTGAGTGACATCTCACTTTGGATGAAGAACCATCACCTGCAGCTGAACCAGAATGCAGCGGCAAGAGTGGTCTTTAATGAACCGAAGAGAGCACACGTAACTCCTCTCTTCATTAGGTTACACTGGCTCCCGGTTGACTTCCACATTGGTGGAATGATCTACTGCTGCTACAAGATCAGCAGATTCTGTAGCCATCTTTAAAACACATCTGAAAACACATCTCTTCCATCAACACCTGACTGACAAACACTGAATTCTACTTCCGTTCTATCAATTCCCTTTCTTCTTCAAAAAAAAAAAAAAATTTCTTTCCTATCTTTAGCTTTGAATACTGTGCTGGGTTTAAACAGACTAGTTTTTTGTGCACTTGTGCTTTTTGTTTCCTAATGTTGTTAAAATTGCTTTCATTGTTTTCCTCATTTGTTAGTCGCCTTGGATAAAAGCGTCTGCTAAACAGGTTTTCAGTTGGATTTGAACAGGTTTTAGTTGTCTCTAAACCTAACTCTATCCTCTCTCTGGCCCCGCCCCCTCAGAACCCCAGCGTCTCATTGGCCGGCCTTCCTCCGGCTGCGTTCCCATTGGAGGAGCCTCGGCGCAGACACTTCTGTGGGATCTGTGGCCGAGGCTTTTATCAGCGCTGTCACCTGCGAGAGCACTACACTGTCCACACCAAACACAAGCAGTTCACCTGCCTCACCTGCGGCAAGGGGTTCCTACGGCAACGCCAGCTCCGTCTCCACCAGGACATGCACCGAGGTACCACCAGGGGGAGTCACAAGCAGCCACACTGTTCACCTCAGCACAACCAGCTCTGTTTATTTTAATTGGAATATTACCCATTCATTTGAACAGTTTGATCTAAAGCTTGTCTGTGAAGGTTCTCAGTCATCCAGGTCATCTTGAAGAAAAGGTTAAAGCATAAGCATCTGGACCCAGTTTTCAAGGTGAAGACTTTTGTCTCTAATTCAAGTCTCTTGGAATTAGAGACAAACTGTCTTCACCTTGAAAACTGGGTCCAGATGCTTATGTTTTAACCTTTTCTTTGTCTAAAGCTCTTATATCTGACGAGTCTAATCGGTTTTCTGTCCCGGTTCTGTCCCAGGAGTAGCCCGGTACGTGTGCCCCGTCTGTGACCAGGGAACCTTCCTGAAACACGACCACGTCCGTCACATGATCTCACACCTGTCGCCGGGGGAAACCATCTGCCAGGTGAGGTCTAGCCCCCCTACAGTTGTGCTCATACCCTGGCATTTTCTTTTTGCCATTTTTGTTTGGGTGGAGCAATTTATTGTAATACAACTGTGTTTACTCTTTTTGAATCAGAAACTACCCAAATGACCCTGATCAAAAGACTAGTCCGAGTCGAGTCCGAGTTATTACATAAAGTACAAGTCCAAGTCATCCAGAAAACTTCAAGTCGAGTCATATTTAGTTGAATTGCAAGTCCGAGTCTCTAAAGAAAGGCCAAAGTCAAGTCCAAGTCAGTAAAGTGAGTTACAGATCTGAATACTTTTGGAGCCAAACTGACACATTGATTGGGATTTTAGTTTTCCATAACCCGTTTGATTGTGGCATATCAATTAAGGCTGTAGCCTTTACAGGAGTTAAATAAGATCTTTCTGCTCTGAACACATGCAACAGGCAGACGTTGTGTGGTGTTGTCGCTGAGCCTGACTTGCGAGACCTTTGTACTCAAGTCCAAGTCTAAGTCCGAGTCATCAGTTCTCAAGTCGGAGTCAAGTCACGAGTCCTTGTGTCTGAGAATAAATAATTCCAAGTCCGAGCCATAAAAAGGCAAGTCCGAGTCGAGTCATTGAGGCGGACCCTTGAGTTGAGACACAAAAATGAGCCTGATGACTGAAGTCCAGGACTTGAGTACTTCATCTCTGGCTTGTAATCAGTGTGTGTATAAAAGGTCATTGAGTTATTGGGCTCCTGACAGACCCATGCATCTTTCGTCCAGTGCTGCACTGTTGTTTCTGTCTGAGTCTGAGGGAAAGCAAAAGAATTGTCAAAAGATCTGCGGGAAAGGGTAATTAAACTGTATAAAACAGGAAAGGGATATAAAAAGATATCCACAGAATTGAGAATGCCGATTGCAGTGTTCAAACTCTAATTAAGAAGTGAAATATGAGGGATTCTTTTGAAACCAAACCAAGGTCAGGTAGACAAACAAACATTTCAACCACAACTGCAGGAAAATTGTTCAGAATGCAATATAGGAAATACAGGACTTACAGGCTGCTTGGTTAAGAAAGTCACTTGGAATGATGAGTTTATGGCCACAACCATAAAGGTTACATTTGGAGGTACACAGTCCTACTGAAACATGGAAGTGGAGCTGATGTTTTGTTTTTGTTTGTGTGAGCTACAAAGACACAGGAAACTTAGACCTTTCCTATCAGAGCACTCTACACAAATTCTAGTCCAGGCTCTTGTCTTGTCCAAACTGGATTATTGCAATGCTCTACTGGCTGGACTCCCTGCTGCACAACCAAACCTCTGCAGCTGATCCAGAATGCAGCGGAAAGAGTGGTCTTTAATGAACCAAAGAGAGCACATGTAACTCCTCTCTTCATTAGTTTACACTGGCTCCTGTTGACGACTGCATCAAATTCAAAGCTTGCAGCAGATTCTGTAGCCATCTTTAAAAAATGCCTGAAAACACATCTGTCAGCTCCTGACTGACAAACACTGAATTCTACTTCCTTTCTATCTATCCCCCCCCCCTCCAAAAGAAATAAAAACAAAAATACTTCCTATCCTTAGCTTTGTATACTGTGCTGAGTTCTGACTATTTTTTGTGCACTTATGCTTTTTGTTCCTTGTGTTGTTAAAATTTGCTTCCATTGTTTTTCTCACTTTTAAGTCGCTTTGGATAAAAGCGTCTGTTAAATGACTAAATGTAAAAACATTTAATACCTTTCAAAGGCATGGTTGTGGGGAAAAAATATTTCTCAGCTTTTATTTACATTTGAACAAAAAGTGGCATGTCCAAAATAAATTATACCCATCTCAATAATCAATAGAAAAGCCTTTATTTGGCTATTACAGCAATCCAACACTTCCTACAGACATGGACAAAATTGTTGGTACCCTTCGGTCAATAAAAGAAAAACTCACAATGGTCACAGAAAAAACTTTATTCTGACAAAAGTAATAATAAATAAAAATTCTATGAATGTTAACCAATGAAAGTCAGACATTGCTTTTCAACCATGCTTCAACAGAATTATTTAAAAAAATAAACCCATGGAACAGGCCTGGACAAAATTGATGGTACCCCTAGAAAAGACTGTAAATAATGTGACCAAATGGACATGTTAATTCAAGATGTGTGCACTAATTAGCATCACAGGTGTGTACAATCTTGTAATCAGTCAGTGGGCCTATTTATAGGGCTTCAGGTAGTCACTGTATTGTCTGGTGACATGGTGTGTACCACACTCAACATGGACCAGAGGAAGAGAAGGAAAGAGTTGTCGCAGGAGAATAGAAAGAAAATTATAGACAAGCATGATAAAGGTAAAGGCTATAAGACCATCTCCAAGCAGCTAGATGTTCCTGTGACTACAGTTGCACATATTATTCAGAAATTTAAGATCCATGGGACTGTAGCCAACCTCCCTGGACGTGGCCGCAGGAGGAAAATTGATGACAAATCAAAGAGACGGATAATCTGAATGGTAACAAAAGAGCCCAGAAAGACTTCTAAAGAGATCCAAGGTGAACTCCATGCTCAAGGAACATCAGTGTCAGATCGCACCATCCGTCGTTGTTTGAGCCAAAGTGGACTACATGGGAGACGACCAAGGAGGACACCATTGTTGAAAACAAATCATAAAAAAGCTAGACTGGAATATGCCAAACTACATGTTGACAAGCCACAAAGCTTCTGGGAGAATGTCCTATGGACAGATGAGACAAAAATGGAACTTTTTGCCAAGGTACATCAGCTTTATGTTCACAGATGGAAAAATGAAGCATATCAAGAAAAGAACACTGTCCCTACTGTCAAACATGGAGGAGGCTCTGTTATGTTCTGGGGCTGCTTTGCTGCATCTGGCACAGGGTGTCTTGAATCTGTGCAGGGTACAATGAAATCTGAAGACTATCAAGGGACTCTAGAGAGAAATGTGCTGGCCAGTGTCAGACAGCTTGGTCTCAGTCGCAGGTTATGGGTCTTGCAACAGGACAATGACCCAAAACACAGCAAAAAACACCCAAGAATGGTTAAGAGGAAAACATTGGACTATTCTAAAGTGGCCTTCTATGAGCCCTGACCTCAATCCTATTGAGCATCTTTGGAAGGAGCTGAAACATGCCGTCTGGAAAAGACACCCTTCAAACCGGAAACAACTTGAGCAGTTTGCTCATGAGGAGTGGGCCAAAATACCTGCTGAGAGGTGCACAAGTCTCATTGACAGTTACAGGAGTCGTCTGATTGCAGTGATAGCCTCAAAAGGTTGTGCAACAAAATATTAAGTTAGGGGTACCAACAATTTTGTCTAGGCCTGTTCCATGAGTTTATTTTTTTAAATAATTCTGTTGAAGCATGGTTGAAAAGCAATGTCTGACTTTCATTGGTTAACATTCATAGAATTTTTATTTATTATTACTTTTGTCAGAATAAAGTTTTTTCTGTGACCATTGTGAGTTTTCCTTTCATTGACCGAATGGTACCAACAATTTTGTCCACGTGTGTATAATTGCTGTCTCCACTGGGATTTCTGCCCATTCATCTTTAGTGATAACCTCCAGCTCGTTCAGGTTGGTGCGTCTCTTTGCCATCACCCTGATCTTTAGCTCCCTCCACAGATTCTCAGTTGGATTCAAGTCAGGACTCTGGCTGGGCCATTGCAAAAGGTTAATGTTTTTGTCTGCTAACTATTTCTTCACCACTTTTGCTGTGTGTTTGAAATGTCCAAATGAAGGATACAATTTTTGTTTCATCTGACCATTTGCAAAGGCCAAGCGGGCTTTTGTGTGCCTTATCTTGGAGAGGCGGTCTGCGTCCGTGGAACCCAGCAGTGTGCAGTGTCCGTTGGACTGTCTGCCTTGAGATGTTGCCACCAGCAGAGCCCAGATTCACCAGGATGGCCTCGGTGGTGATCCTTAGATTCTTTTCACCTCTCACTATCGCCCTGGCCAGCACAGGTGGCTTTCGACCACGTCCTTTGAGATTTTCTACAGTGTGGAACGTCTTTTATTTTTTAATACATTGCACTGTAGCCACTGGAACTTGAAAACATTTAGATATGACCTTATAGCCCTGTTTTGACTTGTGAGCAGCCACAATGCACAGCCACAGGTCTTCACTGAGCTTCTTTGTCATAGCCATGACTGTCCACAAACTGAGAGCTGCTGTGATTAAAACAACTTTCCCCAATGAATCAGGGTAATTAGGATGCTTTAGAACAACTTGGACTATTTGGAATGGTATAGAACTTTGGATTTTCCCAAAGACTGTGAATGTTTGCAAAGGGTATGAATAATTTGTTGACATGGCACTTTTTGTTCAAATGTAAATAAATGCTGAGAAATATTTATTTACACAACAATGCCTCTTGTACATTGTGTTATCTTCTGGAAGATGCTTGTGTCATTTCCAAAAAAAAAACTTGCTGGTTGGATAAAAGTAAATTTAACTCAATTTGTCAGGTTTATGAATAATTTTGGGCTTGACTGTACTTGGACGTTCCAACACGACAACGATCCAAAGCACAAGCACAAGTCGACCTGTCATTGGCTGCAGAAGCAGAAAGTGAAGGTTCTGGACTGACCTCAGTATCTTTGAACCACTCTGAGGAGATCTCAAACGTTCAGTTCATACAAGACAGACCAAGAATTTACAGGAACTGGAGGCTTTTTGACAAAAAAGAATGAACAGTTTTACATCTGAGAAAATAAAGAGCCTCATCCACAACTACCATCCTGTTGGTAGTTGTGGACGAGACTCTGAACCTTATATTCAATCCTGTTTCCGCCAGGATTGATTATAAGGTTTCCCTTCTAACCCACCAGTGCATTTATGGAAATGCTCCCCCTTATCTGAAAGAACTACTTACACCTTCAACTACAACTCTATCACTCCGTTCAACAAACTCAAACTGCCTCTATCCTCCCAAGACTCAGCTCAGCACTAAAGGTGATCGTGCTTTCTGTTCTGCCGCTCCTCGGATTTGGAATGCCCTACCCGACCATCTGAGGGCACCTCAAGCTCTCAAGGACTTGAAATGTTTCTTTTCTGGAAAACATGACTTTTAACGATTGGATTTATTATTATTATTAATTTTTAAATGATCTTAATCTGTAGCACTTTGAGACTTGTTCCAAATGTAAAGTGCAATACAGATAAAATGTATTATTAATATTATTATTACCACAAAAGACTTCAAGCTGTCATTAATGTTTAAGGTGCAACACACAGTATTAAGAACTGGGGTATGTGAACTTATGATCAGGGTCCTTCTGTTTCTGTTGTCATTCATTCATTTCATTCATTTTCTACCGCTTTGTCCCGTTAGGGGTCGCGGGTGACTGGAGCCTATCCCAGCAGCTTTGGGCCTGAGGCGGGGTAAACCCTGGACAGTGGCCAGTTTGTCGCATGGCTAACGTTTAGACATAGACCCAACCTAACCCAACCCTTCACTCTCACATTCATTCACTAGGGACACTTTAGAGTTGCCAATTAACCTGTACATGCATGTGTTTGGACGGTGGGAGGAAGCCGGAGTACCCGGAGAGAACCCACAGTAACACGTGGAGGACATGCAGACTCATCACAGAAAGACCAGAGTCGGCCGAGAATGTTTGAGTCAGCCGGGTTTTGAACTTACGACCTTCTTGCTGTGAGGCAGGAGTGCTAACCACTCTGCCACGTGCACAATCTGTTGTCATTACTATTTGTAAAAAAGAAAAACGCAACTGTCTGATAATAAATGGCTTCACCCAACCATTGACTATGAGTGAAAAAAGTTTTTTGTGTTATCCTTCATATTCTCTGAAAAATGGCCCAAAAAATCTCAAATTCTGCCAGGGAATGTAAACATATGAGCACAACCGTCATGCCAGTCCAACTGAAAACCTGTTCAGATCCCTCTAATCCATTACGCCTGTTGCAGGTGTGTTTCCAGATGTTTCCTGGGGGAGAACAGTTGGAGCATCACATGGAGGTCCATCTTTACGTCTGCTCCGTTTGTGGAGAAAAGTTCCGCTTGAGAAAAGACATGAGGAGCCACTACAACGCCACGCATCACAAGAGGGTCTAACCAATCACAGGTTGTGTCTGGACTCTTCAGTCAGATCAGAGTTCAGTTTTAGGACGAACAAACCAAACGGTTCTTCAGAACCAGGACCAGCTCAGAGAAGGATTTTAGTGAATCACAGTGAATCTGAGAAACAGCTGCTGCTCAGAGGAAAGACTACATCCAGCACCAGTTCAAATAAAGGAACTAAACCAAAAACAACTGCACTTTGAGCCTGTCCAGACCTGGACCTGACCTGGACCTGACCTAGAACTGACCTGGACCTGACCTAGAACTGACCTGGACCTGACCTGGACCTGACCTAGAACTGACCTGGACCTGACCTAGAACTGACCTAGACCTGACCTGGACCAGACCTGGACCTGACCTGGACCTGACCTAGAACTGACCTAGAACTGACCTGGACCTGACCTGGACCTGACCTGGACCTGACCTAGACCTGACCTGGACCTGACCTGGACATGACCTAGAACCAGGGCTGGACTGGTAATCTGGCATACCGGGCAAATGCCCGGTGGGCCTGACCTGACCTGGACCTGCACCATATAATATGAACTTGGCCTGACCTGGCCCATAAAGCAGGGACAGCGGCCCTGACCTGGTTCACCTGACCTACTGACACTGGGCTGGCCCAATCATCTCTTAACAGGCTCCACCCCTCCTCCTCTGTTTCTTGTGTCAGATGCAGTTAGTGGCTCAGAGCCAGAAATCTGTGGATTTAGGATGGAGAAACAAAAGTGACCAAGGGGTGACCTGGAGAAGTTGACCTGGCCTAAAAATAAAAATGACCTAGAGGTTGATGCCTCAACATGTGCAAAAATAACAGACCTGTTTAGTGCTGACCTGACCTTCAGTATCCAAGCCTACAGTACCTACATTTACATTTACATTTATTCATTTAGCTGGACCTGACCTTTTATCCAGAACTGACTTACATTGTTCTAATGTTATGACCAGTGTTACAGCCACTGGAGGCAAGGTGGGTTAAGTGTCTTGCCCAAGGACACAATGACAGTATTGAACTGTGGGGAGAGCGGGAATTGGTTCCACCTACCTTCGGTTGAAGGGCTGACCACTCTACCCACTGAGCTACCTGGTCAGACAGTTAGTTTGCCAGAAACATGGAGAGTGTAATTGAAACAAAGCATGTGCTACATGATTAACAGGGAGAGTGTTAATCAGAGGCGGTGCAGGAGGAAAGTGTGTGTGTGTGTGTGTGTGTGTGTGTGTGTGTGTGTGTGTGTGTGTGTGTGTGTGTGTGTGTGTGTGTGTGTGTGTGTGTGTGTGTGTGTGTGGGCCTGGTTGGGCCACGACGAGATGATGATTTACCTAAATTAATGAATATTATAATAAGACAACTTAATTGTTGTTGCCATTATATAGTCTGTCAGATTGTCACCCACTGCACTAGACACTCAGTCAGCTAAAGTCAAATAACACAGCATAAGCTAGGTTAGCAGAGTTAACTTATTCAATTGCAACTTTGGCTGACTATTCTAATGTTAACCCTTTAATACCCATAATGCCCGTACAGCCCTTCTCTAGAAAAACTTAAATGATGCCATTTGATTATTTTAATTATTACTCTGCGTCAAAGCGCCCACGACGAGTAACACATGCTATTTGGGGATTAAAACCCACCTTGCATTTTGAAAGCTGTATATTTTTGTTTAGCTGCATATTCAACGAAGTAGATATTTGCTCATGTTTCTAATGAATTTCCAACATCATTAATATACAATATTTACCGTGAGTGAATAATATGAATCTCATATATTTTTAGGACTTTTTGTGTGAGTAATTTGGTACTATAGGTTGTTTTTTTTTTTTTTTTAATGGGAGTATCTCAACAATGAGAGGTAAATCTTGTTTGGTGTCATATTAAAGAGGGGTTTGTGCTCTTTAAAACAAAGTAGCCTATACTTGCAATTGTAAACTAGTTTTTCTGCTGTCTGGTTCATTGGAAAAAAAAACATTTATTTTTAGAATTAGCAGTATTCTACATCCACATTATATTGGGTTCTAAAGGGTTAACTAGCTTTTATAACATGGAGCACTTTGTCCATCTAGAAATCCTGCTCTTCAACAATACAGGACTATATAACCAAACTGGATCCTTACTAAGTGTACTTTTAATAACTCTTCCAAATAATTGTAATCCTCTCTCTCTCTGTCCTTATGTATAGTCAAGCCAGGTTGAGTTAGCAGTGGAGGAGAGAGACAGGGAGGAACCTTTGATCACCAGGGAGTCTGTCAAGAGAGAGTGAGTACACTGGGCCACTTGCACTGGTACACTGGTCCATGGCACTTAGTTCTCAGCTTTGTAGGGGTTTTTGGAATGGAACAGTAGATATGCATATCTACAGGGACCGCAAGGATGGTGTACTAGTCGGTTGTGTCTGACCGATTGTGGTGGGCCGGTCTGAGCAAAAATGCCAGGGACTTTTTTTTGTCCCAGTCCAGCCCTGCCTAGAACTGACCTGGACCTGACCTAGAACTGACCTGAACATGACCAGGACCTGACCTAGAACTGACCTGAACATGACCTGGACCTGACTTGTTAAAAGTTTCTTTATTGTCGCACTTGGGGAAATTACTTTTGCAGCAAATTTTCTCCAAACAGAAAAGGACACATGGCAATCGCTAAAAACCCATTAAAAACACCAGGTGCAAAGTTAAAATCATGAACATGTACAGAGTGCATCTGAGGGGGTCTTCTCTGAGGGGGTGGTCCTGAGACTGCGCTATGGCACCAGCCTTTCTCTGCACCTGCCCCTCAGCTGAGCCTGGCTCCTCCTCTCTTTCTGGCCACATTAACCAGACTACCCAGTCTGTTTTTGTTGGTCAGGGAGAGACTTCCAAACCAGGCAGCAATACAGAAGGATAAAACTGATTCACTTTTTAAGAAACGCTGTCGACTAATGTCTGTGTGACTGGACCGGACCTGACCTGGACAGAACCAGGTCTGGACAGGGCTCAGTCTGAACCAAAACGGCACTAACCTTCCTTCCCTTTATTCCATGTTGCAATGACAATCATCTGCAAAGTTATTACTTCATTTTTATTAAACTTTTATTGAAATCTTTGAAAGTCTTTGTTCGTTTCTTGGTGTCTTTTTTCTCTGAGTCTAATGATCCAAATCACAGAATTAAATCCCGCCCCCTGCTTGCTCCTGTCAATCACAGGATTAAATCCCGCCCCCTGCTTGCTCCTGTCAATCACAGGATTAAATCCCGCCCCCTGCTTGCTCCTGTCAATCACAGGATTAAATTCCGCCCCCTGCATGCTCCTGTCAATCACAGGATTAAATCCCACCCCCTGCTTGCTCCTGTCAATCACAGGATTAAATCCCACCCCCTGCTGGCTCCTGTCAATCACATGGTTAAATCCCGCCCCCTGCTTGCTCCTGTCAATCACATGGTTAAATCCCGCCCCCTGCTTGCTCCTGTCAATCACATGCTTAAATCCCGCCCCCTGCTTGCTCCTGTCAATCACATGGTTAAATCCCGCCCCCTGCTTGCTCCTGTCAATCACAGGATTAAATCCCGCCCCTGCTGGCTCCTGTCAATCACAGGATTAAATCCCACCTGTCAAATCCCTGCTCTGATCCTGAGGTGGACTCAAGACAGATTAATCCCGGACCAGCCTCAGGACGAACGACAGAAGAATTAAGAGGACTGAGCTGTGAAGGTAGGACTCTTTTACAGGTTTAGTCCTGAATAAAGCCTGTTACTCTCTGATGTAGTCGACTGTTAGAATCATCATCATATTCTTTATATTTATTTGTCTCATGTCGGGTTTGATCCTGAGTGAGGTTTACTCTGAGCTCATTTCCTCAAAGTCCGTCCACTGAAGCCCGATCCAGACCTGGTTTAGTCCGTCCACTGAAGCCCGATTCAGACCTGGTTTAGTCCGTCCACTGAAGCCCGATTCAGACCTGGTTTAGTCCGTCCACTGAAGCCCGATCCAGACCTGGTTTAGTCCATCCACTGAAGCCCGATCCAGACCTGGTCTAGTCCGTCCACTAAAGCCCGATCCAGACCTGGTTTAGTTCGTCCACTAAAGCCCTATCCAGACCTGGTTTAGTCCGTCCACTGAAGCCCGATCCAGACCTGGTTTAGTCCATCCACTGAAGCCCGATCCAGACCTGGTCTAGTCCGTCCACTAAAGCCCGATCCAGACCTGGTTTAGTTCGTCCACTGAAGCCCGATCCAGACCTGGTTTAGTCCGTCCACTGAAGCCCGATCCAGACCTGGTTTAGTCCGTCCACTGAAGCCCGATCCAGACCTGGTTTAGTTCGTCCACTAAAGCCCGATCCAGACCTGGTTTAGTTCGTCCACTAAAGCCCTATCCAGACCTGGTTTAGTCCGTCCACTGAAGCCCGATCCAGACCTGGTTTAGTCCGTCCACTGAAGCCTGATCCAGGTATTGTGGATTTAACCTCAGAGACAAACACAATTCAACATTCAAACCTGCATCAGACTTAATCAAATATATCTCGGCCGTCCTCGTACCACAGTCTGAGAACCACTCGGGTCCCATGAGGGAAGTGTCATTCAAAGACATTTTTTGATAGATTGATAATATTCTTACAGAAATAAAGTGATTATTGTGAGTCGTGCTGGTGTTGTCGTAGGAGGGACTGACCTGAGGAAGAGTCACACACAACTCCCACTTTTATAAAACACTTTCTGAGACAAAAAAAAAGGCAGGGCTGAATTTGAACAAAACTCAGAAGATTCCTGTTGGTTTGACTCACTTCCTGTTTCCTCCAGCGCTGCCTTCAGGGACCCCACAATAGACCTGACCTAATCCTGGTTTAGTCCTGTTCCTGTCAAACCCTCTGGACCCTATTTAAGGTGGTCTTTTTGTAGAATTCTTTTTGAAGCCCCTCTTTTATTTCCAGTCTCTATTTTTTAAGTTATTCCTTTCAAACTCTTTCTGTTTCTGAATCAGGTCTGTTTTTGGGTGAAATTTTCAGTGTTTCACCCTTTTTACTTTCAGTTTGAAAGTAAACGCTGTGCCGTGATTGGTCGGTTCTTCTCAGCTGTGACTCACTTCCGGTGGACTCCTCTGGACTTGGCACTGGTCCAGGACTCTGTTGGTTTTCATTCAAACGGACAGTTGCAGCAAGAGCTGACGACACACAGGGATTCTGGGATTTATTCTTGTCTTTCCTTCAAATCCAGTCTTGGTTCTTCTGGGTTTAGTCCAGACCAGGAACAGAGCAGGTCTACGGTAAGACTTTGTTGTCTCTGATGAAGTGATACCTGAGTCAACCCAGATAGAGACACTGCATTTATCCAGTATTGTTATTATCTTCTCAGAGGCTTTAGATCAGTGTGAGTCAGTCTCACTCTGAGTCTGCTCCAACAGACTTTTAGGGCTCAGACCAAAACAGCTGTTCGTCAAAAACAAATCTTTTCAAACAAAAGAGTTGCTCTGGGGTTTTATTAAAACAATGACATCACACGGTGCTGCTGTGCCATCACTGACACTGTTTACACCAAACTCTGTTCATGTGAAAGAAACTTATGCTAAGAGAATTTAAATGTGATGAGGTCCTACTTCAGCTGCAGGTTGGCAATATTTAGATGCAATAGTGTTTGTCCCTGTGGTGTTGCCGTACTGAAGAACTTGCTGTGATAACTAGGTTTATGTAAATGCAGCATTACTCTGACTTTAGTCCAGCTCCAGTCCGACATCGTCGTGTGGTCAACTCAGAAGAATGACTCAGCATTCATCGGTTTAAGTCTGATCCTTGTTTCTTGTTGTTTAGCAGGTCCTTGTCCTTCATCTGTTGTGTCCAATCAGAAATGAGCCTCCAGACTCCGCCCACTGGCCCCTCTGTCTAAAACACTCCAAGACTGGGACCAGGTAATGACTCAAAAGGTTCTGTTGAAATTTTTAATTTAGCATTAAACTGATAATAACCGCCAGTGGCCATGTTTGTAGTCCTGCTCTGATTATAACTATCAGCGGCCATGTTTGTAGTACATGTTTTTGGTGTGTAAATGCAATCATCTGAAAAACATTTATGTTATTTAAAAAAAATCTGAATCAAAAATAGATTCTACCTTTTCATTCTAGAACCAGGTCCGGGTCTGAGTCCAGGTCCAAATCTGGACTAGAGCAGGACCATGGCACCCAGTCAGCAGGTCTCGTACTTAGACCGCGTGGTCCTGGAGATCATTGAGACCGAGAGGGTCTATGTCCAAGACCTGCGCATGATCGTAGAGGTGAGACCTGGACTAGACTTGAGTTAGACCTGGTTTAGACCCGGTTCAGACCTGGTCTTGTATGGCCTATAAATACCAGGTAATCCTGTTCAGGAGGATTAGTGAGTTACGTAACGGCACAGACCTGACCTCGGATCAGATCAGGACTTGAAGGAGGTTGTGCAGTCTTTGATCCAGGTCCAGACCTGGTCCAGAGACAGTGATGAAAATTGCCCTAAACTTGGTGCATTATTGTTTATGTGGTTACCATGGATACAACTCATTTAAATAAACTACACTAAGGATTAGATTATATTAGATTAGATTAGATTAGATTAGATTAGATTCAACTTTATTGTCATTACACAAGTACAGGTACAAGGCAACGAAATGCAGTTTAGGTCTAACCAGAAGTGCAATAGCAGTAAAGTGCAGGATATATACAATGGTTGCATACGTGCAGGATATGGAGATGTACAGGATTTACAGGTAATATGTACAATGAGTATAAATATACAGGTGGTTATTACTATAAAAGGTGAGTGTGTGCCATAAATATAATTACAGGTGTCTCTTTCTATAAACAGCATTTACAGGTGAATATGTACTATAAATGTAGTGTAATACACACACAAGGCCACACACATACACACACTCACTCACATACACACACACATACACACACACACAACCATACGCACATACACACACAAACATACACACATACTCACACATACACACACAGCCATACACACATAGACACAGGGGAATTAAACCGGGAGAGCTATACACACAGACACTCACATACACACTCACATGCACACATACTCACACATACACACACTCACTCACATACACACATACACATACTCGCATACTCACACACACACATACACATACACACACTCACACACACACACACACACACATATACACACACAACCATACACACATACACACATACACATACTCTCATACTCACACACACAAACACACACACACACTCACACACACTCACATACACACACACTCACACATACACACACTCACATACACACACATACACACACACATACACACACTCACACACATACACACATACACACACACACACACACACACACACACACACACACACACACACACAAACAAACATACACACATACACACACACACACTCACTCACACACACACACACACACACATGTGATATACAGATGTCTCTAACTATGAACAGAATTTTACAGGTAGGTGTATACAATGTTAGCTTAAGGTAAGCAGTAGATTTAAGGTAGTGCAAACAGTGAAATGTAAACAGTTGGTAGCAAAGGTGCAGTAGTGCAAGGGATGGTGGGATGGTGGGGGATGAGAGGAGAGTCTGTGAGGGGAGTGGGATGGTGGTGGTGGGGGGGGGTAGAAGAGTCTATGAGGGTAGTGGGATGGTGGGGGGTGAGAGAGGAGTTTGTGAGAGGTGTGGGGTCAGCAAGGGTTAGAGTTCAGTAAAGACACAGCTCTGGGGAAGAAACTGTTCTTTAGTCTGCTGGTTCTAGTCCGGAGGCTCCTGAAACGCCTGCCGGAGGGGAGGAGGGAGAACAGTCTGTGGGCTGGGTGAGAGGAGTGGATGTTCAAATGTTAGAGCAGGTCTCCTCTTTATAAATGTATTTATTAAAATATCTGTGACTTTAACAGACTTAGACTTAGACGCTAAAACTCTATATTTAGTTTTTGCTGCTTTAATTAAAACTGGTTTTGTTTTTTAAGGATTACTTGGCCCACATCATTGACCAAACAGATCTGAGCATTCGACCTGAGCAGGTGTGTGCTCTGTTCGGGAACATCGAGGATATCTACGAGTTCAACAGGTGAGTCCTGGTGAGACCTGGTTTAGTCCTGGTGAGACCTGGTTTAGACCTGGTGAGACCTGGTTTAGTCCTGGTTTAGACCTGGTTTAGTCCTGGTTTAGACCTGGTTTAGTCCTGGTTTATACCTGGTGAGACCTGGTTTAGTCCTGGTGAGACCTGGTTTAGTCCTGGTGAGACCTGGTTTAGTCCTGGTTTACTCCTGGTTTAGTCCTGGTTTAGTCCTGGTTTAGTCCTGGTTTAGTCCTGGTTTAGACCTGGTTTAGACCTGGTTTAGTCCTGGTTTAGTCCTGGTTTAGTCCTGGTTTAGACCTGGTTTAGTCCTGGTTTAGACCTGGTTTAGACCTGGTTTAGTCCTGGTTTAGACCTGGTTTAGTCCTGGTTTAGTCCTGGTTTAGTCCTGGTTTAGACCTGGTTTAGTCCTGGTTTAGACCTGGTTTAGACCTGGTTTAGTCCTGGTTAAGACCTGGTTTAGTCCTGGTTTAGTCCTGGTTTAGACCTGGTTTAGACCTGGTTTAGTCCTGGTTTAGACCTGGTTTAGACCTGGTTTAGTCCTGGTTAAGACCTGGTTTAGTCCTGGTTTAGACCTGGTTTAGACCTGGTTTAGACATTGTTTAGTCCTGGTTTAGACCTGGTTTAGTCCTGGTTTAGACCTGGTTTAGACCTGGTTTAGACCTGGTTTAGTCCTGGTTTAGACCTGGTTTAGACCTGGTTTAGACCTGGTTTAGTCCTGGTTTAGACCTGGTTTAGACCTGGTTTAGACCTGGTTTAGTCCTGGTTTAGACCTGGTTTAGACCTGGTTTAGTCCTGGTTTAGACCTGGTTTAGACCTGGTTTAGACCTGGTTTAGACCTGGTTTAGTCCTGGTTTAGTCCTGGTTTAGTCCTGGTTTAGTCCTGGTTTAGTCCTGGTTTAGACCTGGTTTAGTCCTGGTTTAGACCTGGTTTAGACCTGGTTTAGACCTGGTTTAGACCTGCTGGACACAGACTCAGGACAGACCCCAGACCGAGGAGGTTCTTGTCACGTTCGTGAATCGTTGTAAGGTTCAGGTGCAGCTCTGACCCTAGTCCTTCTGGTCCACAGTGAGCTGCTGCAGGAGCTGGATCAGTGCCGACTGGACCCAGTGGCCGTCGCTCGCTGCTTCGTCCTCAAAGTAAGCTTCTTTCACACTCAAAATGTTTCACTCTAAAATTCTAGATCTGACCTTCTGTTTCAGAGCGAGTACTTCGGGATCTACACTCAGTACTGCACCAACTATCCCAGGTACGGACTAACACTAGGTTTAGAGGGAACTGAACAGGTTTTGGAGGGATTTCAAAAGGTTTCAGTTGAATTTGAACAGGTCTTGTCCTTGTAGGTCCGTGCTAGTCCTGACTGAGATCATGAGGGACAAGACTTTGGCGTTGTTTTTCCGACAGCGTCAGCAGGTCCTGAACACACCGCTGCCACTGGGATCGTACCTCCTCAAACCGGTCCAGAGAGTCCTCAAGTACCACCTGCTGCTCCAGGTAAGACCTGGACTGAACCGGAACTGGAACAGGTCTAACCCAGGACTGGTCCAGGTGAAGCACCAGAGTCACTCAAAGAGTGGTCCGTGAGCGCATCCTGGTGGTCTGCGAAGTAACATCAGGTTTTGAAATTACAGTGTTTCTCAAAGTGTCTACACATATATATATATATATATATATGTGTAGACACTTTATACTACTATATATATATATATATATATATATATATATGTATATATGTGATGGGCGAGATGGGTTAGGGTTATTATATATATATATATATATAATACACTGCAGCTCGTAGTGAATCTGTTGCTGCTGTTTTCCTCGTCACACTTAAACACAAACCAATCAGAAAGAGAAAGCAAAGAAAGCAAGAGAGGACAGACTAATGAAAATAACTCCGCGGTCACAGAGTCCTGGTTTTGTCCGGTCTAACCCTGGTCTTGTCTGGTCTAACCCTGGTCCTGTCCGGTCTAACCCTGGTCTTGTCCGGTCTAACCCTGGTCTTGTCCGGTCTAACCCTGTTCTTGTCGGTCTAACCCTGGTTCTGTCGGTCTAACCCTGGTCTTGTCCGGTCTAACCCTGGTCTTGTCCGGTCTAACCCTGGTTCTGTCTGGTCTAACCCTGGTCTTGTCCGGTCTAACCCTGTTCTTGTCCGGTCTAACCCTGGTTCTGTCCGGTCTAACCCTGGTCTTGTCCGGTCTAACCCTGGTCTTGTCCGGTCTAACCCTGTTCTTGTCCGGTCTAACCCTGGTTCTGTCTGGTCTAACCCTGGTCTTGTCCGGTCTAACCCTGGTCCTGTCCGGTCTAACCCTGGTCTTGTCCGGTCTAACCCTGGTCTTGTCTGGTCTAACCCTGGTTCTGTCTGGTCTAACCCTGGTTCTGTCTGGTCTAACCCTGGTTCTGTCCGGTCTAACCCTGGTTCTGTCCGGTCTAACCCTGGTCTTGTCTGGTCTAACCCTGGTTCTGTCCGGTCTAACCCTGGTTCTGTCCGGTCTAACCCTGGTCTTGTCTGGTCTAACCCTGGCCTTGTCCGGTCTAACCCTGGTCTTGTCTGGTCTAACCCTGGTTCTGTCCGGTCTAACCCTGGTTCTGTCCGGTCTAACCCTGGTTCTGTCTGGTCTAACCCTGGTCTTGTCTGGTCTAACCCTGGTTCTGTCCGGTCTAACCCTGGTTCTGTCCGGTCTAACTCTGGTCTTGTCCGGTCTAACCCTGGTCTTGTCTGGTCTAACCCTGGTTCTGTCCGGTCTAACTCTGGTCTTGTCCGGTCTAACCCTGGTCTTGTCCGGTCTAACCCTGGTTCTGTCCGGTCTAACCCTGGTCTTGTCTGGTCTAACCCTGGTTCTGTCCGGTCTAACCCTGGTCTTGTCTGGTCTAACCCTGGTTCTGTCCGGTCTAACCCTGGTCTTGTCTGGTCTTAGGAGATAAGGAGACACTGGACTGGGGCTGAAGGAGGTGATGTTGTGGAGGAGGCCATTCTTTCGATGACTGCTGTGGCGTTTTTCATCAACGAAATGAAACGGAGACACGAGACAAGCGTCAGAGTCCAGGTAAGACCGGTTTAGACCCAGACCAGACCTGGACCAGGTAAAACCAAACCAGGACCAAACCAGGACCAAGACCAGTGAGCCCCAGTGCAGCTGAAGGTCCTGGTTCTGACTTGGTTTATTCTGGTTTCAGGAGGTCCAATCCCTGCTGCTGAACTGGAAGGGTCGGGACCTGACGACCTTCGGAGACCTGGTTTTGGAGGGAACTTTTAAAATGTGTCGAGTGAAAAACGAGCGAACGCTCTTTTTGTTTCAGAGAGTCCTGCTCATCACCAAACGGCGAGGAGAGCAATATGTTTACAAAAACCACATTTCTGTAAGATTAGTCACACATTTATTCCATTTGTTCTCAGTTTATTACATATGTTCACATATTTATTACATTTACATATTATTACATTATTTGAAACGTTTGTTTATTCAGTAATAATAGTAACTGTTTTCTGTTCAGACTGGTTCAGTCTGGACTAACCTGTTCTCCTGTCTCTGTTATGCTCAGTGTTCGACTCTAATGTTGATAGAAAACGCACGAGACTCTCTGAGCTTCAGCGTCACTCACTACAAACGTCCAAAACAACCTCACACTGTACAGGTCAGCACATGCCCCGCCCCCTGTTTTAGGTGCATTTGAACAGGTTTTAGCTGGTTTTCCTGCGTTAGGCTCGGTCTGTGGAGGAGAAGCAGCTCTGGGCTCATCACGTCAAACGCATCATTTTAGAAAATCACCAGGCCGTCATCCCTCAGAAGGTACCGGTCTAGTCTGAACTGGTTCTACTGGTTTATGTCTCTGTGGAATCTGTCTCTAAACTGGTTTATCTGTTTTAGGCAAAGGAGGCCATTTTGAAGCGAGACCCCATCTGTGAGTTACACCTACAACCTCAGTTACTTTACACTTTAGACTCTAAACCCCAAAAGCCTATTAATTTGTTAAAATAAGTATTATCTACAGCAGAAATGGTTTTATTGTGAAAACAAGAAGGAAACTGAAGTCACATGGACAAAAATATTGTTCTGACCACATCAGAGCTGGAGTTCTGGAGTATAGGCTCATTTCTGTAACGTGTGTCTAAATGACTCAGAACTGGTTTATTCTCAGAAACAAGGACTTGAGAACTGATGACTCTGACTTGAGCACAATAGACTTGCAAGTCACGTCTTGTCATGTAAAAGGCATATACCAAAAACTCCCAGAGTTTTCAGATTTGTAACTAACGTTGGTGGACTTGACTCTTTAGGGACTCAGAAAGATGACTTTAAATTTTTGGAATGACTTGGACTTGCATTTGGACTTGAGTCAGTGATGATGACTCGATTTGGACTCGACACGGACTAGTCTTTAGTGAGTTGGACTTAAAAACCGGTGACTCGAGGACAACAGTGGAGCACACCCCTCGATAAACACAAGTCTGAGACTCGAGACCTGCTATGGTTCTTCTGAGAGATCGTTTACTGTTGCTACAGGAATAAGATCAGGGAAAGAGAATATTTCAGAGTGAAATACAAAGAACTATCCTGGTTTTATGTGTTCCAGCTCGGTTCAGATACAGCCCCAAAGATCGACTGAAGACCTGCCTGCACCACACAGGTACCAGACCTGCTCTAGACCTGCTCTAGACCTGCTCTAGACCTGGTTTGGACCTGGTTTAGACCTGGCTTATCAGTTTTTCCTTCAGTTAAAGGTCTTGTCTCGGAAAAGAATGACTTCAGGGGAACAGACCTCAAACCGTCCCCAGGATCTGGACCAGCTGAGTCCAGGGAGACCCAAGAACCAGACCTGGACCAAGACCTGGAACAGGACCCACCACTCCACCAGGACCAGGTGAGGACCCAAGACTCATTATAAACAGACGTATGTTTATTCTGTCATGATTTAGCGTCTTTACGTTTATAACACAAATCTGCTTTATTTAATTCAAACTGAAAATGTTGGTCTGTACCTCACTATGGCTCATTGAGTGACAGCTGAGGTCCGTCCAATCAACGAGGACTGAGTCTGGGTAAAGTCCACCTCAGACCTCTGTTTGGACACTGATAAAATCAGAAAATCTCTTTTGACTAATCTGATCTATTCATCAATTTAACCATAAAATGTGAATGTCATCAAAACCGGACTGGGACTGACTCATTGGATCTTTGAGACATCAGTTCTGGCCTTGGACTGGACTTGGTCTTGGTCTGGACTTGGTTACTGTGACACAAACACATCCTGATCAAACAAATGGTGTTCTTTTTCATAATCTGTCCTGTAGAAGTCTCCTCCCACAGAAGAACTCAAAACCCTGGATCAAGACCAAGATCAAGGCCAAGACCAGGTCCAGGATCCAGGCCAGGACCAGGAGGTGGACTTGGACTCTCGGACCTTGAGCAGTGAGTCTGAGTCTGAGGAAAACCACGAGAAGAGCCAAAGGATCGTCCCAGATTCAGGCCCTGCTTCACCAACAAGATCAACAGAACCAGTGAGTCCAACTAAAACCTGATCAAATCCAACCTAAACCTGTCTAAATCCATTTAAAACATGTTCCCCTCTCTTAGGCAGTCCACTTTTCTGGTCCAGACCCAGTTCTTGGTGATGACGTCATGTTCAAAACCTTTAAACAAAGACGAGACTCAACTCTGTCCCAAAAAGACCAGCTGCTGATTGAGAAAATCCGGACTTACTACGAGACCCAGATCCAGACCGAGACCAGGACCAGAGCCCAGCGCAGAGACAGTCTGAACCAGATCCCTCCTGGTCTGGTCCCTCGGTCTCCAGACTCAACTGTGAGACCCACTCCAACATGGGTAAGTGTTTATTCTGTCCTCTAATCCAGGCCCAGACCTCCAGCTCCTCAAACACCTCTGGAGGAGGAAGACCAAGGGGTTCCAGAGACAAAGTCTAGTGTGCCCTGGGCTTGAAACATAAAGACTAAGACTGAGGTGAGGGATACGTCCTACAAGCCTCAGGCTAAAGATTGTTTCTGTTTTACAGAGACCACTGAAACCTCCCAGGACCCTCTGAAGACCATCCAGACCAAGCCCAGTTCAGAGCCAGAACATGACTCTCTAAAGACTAACACAGCGACCAGTTTGGTAAAGGGACAGGACTTTTCAAGGACTCTTGAGACCAGCACTGACACTGAGTCCAGTCTAGACCCAGGACACATGGACCGGGACCAGTCTGGGTCTGAAGAGGACTTCAAGTCTTCATCAGAGATGATTAAGATCTGGCAAGAACTAGACCAACAAAAGCAGACCAGAGCAAGGAGCAGAGACCGAGCAGCATCCTACAGGTCAGTGGTTCGGAGACTCAGTGCACGCCTCATCACATTATTATTATTATTATTTACTGCTCATCAAGGTATTTCAGCCAAAATCCATTGGAACAGGAGTTCACTCTGAACAGACCCAATAGTTCAGACTTCTCATTCACACAAGTCTGTTCTGGGGCCGTGTCCTGCTGCTCGTTCAGGTTTACTCCAGAAAGGTTTAACCTCTCCATGGTTTACACTGTGTGCACAATTTTTAGGCAAGTGATTATTTTGACCATATCATTTTATCCATAATAATTCCAACTCCAAGCTGTATAAACTTGAATCCTTATTGGATTTAATGCATATCAGGTGATGTGTATTTATGTAACGAGGGGTGTGGCCTAAGGAGATCAACACTCTATATCAAAGTGTGCATAATTATTAGGCAGATTCTCTTCAGGAAAAAGGGCCAAAAAAGAGATTTAACTGACTCTGAAAAGTCAAAATTTTTCAGAGTGAGCAGCACTCTTGAAATATCTCAGATATTGGGGCGTGATCTCAGAACCATCAAACGTTTTGTAGCAAATAGTCGACAGGGTCGAGAAGAAACGTGTCGAGAAGAAAAGACACAAATTAACCGCCAAAGATTTGTGAAGAATCAAACGTGAAGCTGCCAGTAAGCGTTTATCCTCCAGTGCTGCCATATTCCACAACTGTAACCTCCCTGGAGTGTCAAGAAGTACGAGGTGTTCAGTCTCAGACACATGGCCAAGGTAAGAGAGGCTGAAACCCAACCACCTCTGAACAAGACACACAAGTTCAAAGGTCAAGAATGGGCCAAGAAATATCTGAAGACAGATGTTTCAAAGGTTTTGTGACTGATGAGAGTGAGTCTTGATGGACCAGATGGATGGGCCGTGGTTGGATCAGTAACAGACACAGAGCTCCAGCAGGTGGAGGTGTGGTACTGGTATTATTAAAGATGAACTAGTCGGACCTTTTCGAGTTGAAAATGGAGTCAAAATCAACTCTCAGACCTACTGCCAATTTTTAGAAGACACCTTCTTCTAGCAGTGGTCCAGGAAAAAGTCTGCATCTTTTATTAAGACTTTGATTTTTAATCAAGACAACGCTCCATCACATTCATCAAAGTTGTCCACTGTGTGTCTGGTCAGTAAAGGCCTTATAGATAAAAAACTAATGACACCCGACTTAAACCCTATTGAGAACTTCTGGGCCCTTCTTAAGCAGGACATTTCCAGTGAAGGGAAACACCTCTGAACAGTGTCTGGGAGGCTGTGGTTGATTCTGACCTGATCCAGAAACTGACTGACTCTGTGAATGGAAGGCTTGTGACTGTTATTGAAAAGAAGGGTGGCTGTATTGGTCACTGAGTTTATTTTTTTTAAATTAAAAAAAAAAAATGTATTTGTAAATTTTGAGTTTGTTTTAGAATTCTCATTTTAACAGAGGAAACTAAACAAGTGAGATGGTAAAATCTTTGTTTTCCATTTAGTTGCATAATAATTCTGACACTAAGGTAAGGCAAGGCAATTTTATTTTTATAGCACAATTCATACACTGGGTAACTCAAAGTGCTTTACAGGAATAAAAGACAAGATTTAGATTAAGAAACATAAGAAAAATTAAAGACATTTTAAAAGAAGAGTGCAGATAAAAACACTTAAGGTTGTGGTGTAGGCAGAGCTAAAGAGGAAGGTTTTTAACCTCCTCTTGAACATTGTTAAAGTTGAGGCTATTCCAGGTTTTTGCTGCATGAAACTTAAACGCTGCTTCACCCTGTTTAGTTCTAACTCTGGGCACGAGCAGAAGGCCTGTCCCAGATGTTCTCAGAGTCCGAGGAGGTTCATAAGTAACTAGCATGTCAGAGATATATTCTGGTGCTAAACCATTTAGAGACTTGTAAACCATCAGTGCTGTTTTAAAGTCTATTCTCTGAGCAACAGGAAGCCAGTGCAGAGATTTTAAAACTGGCGTGATGTGGTTGTACTTCCTGGTTTTGGTTAGAACCCGAGCAGCCGCGTTCTGAATAAGCTGCAGCTGTCTTAACCCTCGTTTTGAGAGACCAGTGAGCAGGCCGTTACAGTAATCTAACCTGCTGGAGATAAAAGCATGGATAAGTTTCTCTAAGTCTGGTTGAGACATCATCCCTTTGACTCTGGAAATGTTTTTAAGGTGATAAAATGCAGATAATGTAATTGACTTAATGTGACTGTGGAAATTCAAGTCTGAGTCCATGATGACCCCTAGATTTCTAACCTGGTTTTTAGATTTTAGAGAAAGAGACGCGAGGTGACTGCTGACACTTTCTCTTTGTTTCTGTGGCCCAAAGATGATTAGTTCAGTCTTGTTTCTGTTCAGTTGGAGAAAATTATTTTGCATCACGTGTCAATCTGTTCGATGCAGTGACACAGTGAATGATTGGTCCATTTTCACCTGCTGTGAGTGAAATGTAAATCTGAGTGTCATCTGCATAATTATGGTAGGATACGCCACAGCTGTATTAACTGGCCTAAAGGAAGCATGTAGAGATTGAATAATAGAGGTCCCAAGATAGACCCTGTGGAACCCCACATGTCAGGGCCATTTGGTCTGACACACAGTTACCAACCGAAACAAAGTACTTCCTGTCTTCAAGATAGGACTGAAACCATTTAAGGGCAGTTCCAGTGATACCTATCCATTCCTCTAATCTTTGTGTCAGGATTTCATGGTCCACTGTATCAAACGCAGCACTCAAGTCCAACAGAACTAAGACAGAGACTTTGCCTGCGTCAGTGCTCAGACGGATGTCATTTGTGACTTTGATAAGTGCAGTCTCAGTCTGTGATGGGGCCTGAATCCTGACTGAAAATGATCAAAGCAGTTTTTAAGTAATAGAAAGTCATTAAGTTGTTGATATACAATCTTTTCGATGACTTTCCCTAAAAATGGCAGGTTTGATATGGGCCGATAGTTGTTGAGCACTGTAGCATCAAGACTGCTCTTCTTTAGGAGAGGCCCTTGGAAATGTTCCAGACTGTAAGGAATTATTGACTATATCAGTGAGTTACATTTACATTTACATTTATTCATTTAGCAGACGCTTTTATCCAAAGCGACTTACATTACATTACCAGTGTTACAGTCACTGGAGGCAAGGTGGGTTAAGTGTCTTGCCCAAGGACACAACGACAGTATGAACTGTGGGGCGAGCGGGAATCGATCCTACTACCTTCCGATTGAAGGACGGCCGCTCTACCCACTGAGCTACTGCCGCCCTTGTGTAGCTCAGGTAACAAACTGCTTAGGACTGATTTTAGAAATCTAGTGGGTAAAACATCGAGGCAGCAGGTGGATGAACTCAGGCTGGAGACAGTTTTTTCAATTGATCTGTCATTAATTTGAGTAAAATGTGTTAAACCAGCCAAGTGTCTCCTGGTGGCTGCAGGGTTGTTGTATGCTCTTTGGACTGTAGCATGTTTAATGCCTTGAACCTTGTCGTTGAAAAACAATATAAACTCATTGCATTTAGTGGTGGATAATAATAATGGTGTACATGTAGATATTCTCTTAAGAAAGCCAAAACTTCACTTTTACTACTTAAATGTTCAGGTTTGAGGGTTTGTTAACATTTTGAATTGACAAAGAGCACTGTAGTTGCACAATAACAAAATTAACTTGCCTAATAATTGTGCACACAATGTAAAGCTTCTCAAGAAACAATTATGGTTTAGTCCTGGTTTAGTCCTGGTTAAACTAGGGATGGGCATTTTCCACAAATCAAATATTTTAATATTTGTTTATTTTGATAAAGTTTAATGAGAGAGGTTTTAATTTCTATAACAAATTTCTGAACGTTGTATAAAAACAAAGTTGAAAGCCTTTTAGGATCAGGGAATGGGAAGGTGTGAAAAATATGATAGGCGTGCCAACAAAGAAAAGTGTGGGAACAATTCCTTAAACCTTTCCAATGACCTCAATCTTTTTTATAACTGTTTTAACGTGCATGGTTTTAGTGAGGAGGTGTCTGTCAAACAAAAATGTTTTTGTTTATGAGGGTTTAAATGTTTAACCCTCCTGACCCTCCTAGTTTATCTTTTGACAAATGTGCTGTTATTATTTTTAGTTCTGTTAAAGAATGTAAAAGTCAGACTTCTCAAAGTGTGCCGTGCGGCTGCAGACATTTTCAGTTGTATCAAGTTCCTCATCTTTGTTTTTGGAACAGGAACAATTATTGAATCCTTCCAAATACCTAAAAGACATGAATGACTTTTGTCCAGTAGCACTAACCTCACTGGTGATGAAAAATTGATGGAATGTGTACAGGACAAGCTGGACCCTCCTCAGTTTGCTTATCGATCAGGCTTTTATATGGTTTTTAAACATGTGGAGGTGGGCAAAAGCCTGGTTCGATTACTTTTTGTTGACTTTTCTTCAGCTTCATCCAGCCTCATGTCTTACAACAGTTTTCACATTGATCCAGGCTTAATCAGCGGATGGACTCTACTTTGAGCTCCTCCCGAGTGACCGAGCTCCCCACCTTATCCCGCCACCCTGCGGAGAAAGCTCATTTCGGCCGCTTGTATCCAGGATCTTGTTCTTTCGGTCATGACCCAAAGCTCATGACCATAGGTGAGAGTAGGAACATAGATCAACCGGTAAATCGAGAGCTTTGCCTTACAGCTCAGCTCCTTCTTCACCACGACAGACCGGTACATCGACCGCATCACTGCAGAAGCTGCACCGATCCGTCTGTCAATCTCACGTTCCCTCGTTCCCTCACTCGTGAACAAGACCCCAAGATACTTGAACTTGACACTTGAGGCAGGATCTCTCCACCAACCTGAAGGGGACAAGCCACCCTTTTCCGACTGAGAACCATGGTCTCAGACTTGGAGGTGCTGATCCTCATCCCAGCCGCTTCACACTCGGCTGCAAACCGCCCCGGTGCACACTGAAGGTCCTGGCTTGATGGAGCCAACAGGACAACATCATCTGCAAAAAGCAGAGACGAGATCCTGTGGTCCCCAAACCAGACTCCCTCCGGCCCCTGACTGCGCCTAGAAATCCTGTCCATAAAGATAATGAACAGGACCGGTGACAAAGGGCAGCCCTGCCGGAGTCCAACATGCACTGGGAACAGGTCTGACTTATTGCCGGCAATGCGAACCAAGCTCCTGCTCTGGTCGTACAGGGACCAAACAGCTCTTAGCAGAGGGCCCCGGACCCCATACTCCCAGAGCACCCCCCACAGGGCGCCACGAGGGACACAGTCGAATGCCTTCTCCAGATCCACAAAACACATGTGGACTGGTTGGGCAAACTCCCATAAACCCTCCAGCACCCTGGAGAGGGTATAGAGCTGGTCCAGTGTTCCACGACTGGGATGAAAACCGCATTGTTCCTCCTGAATCCGAGGTTCAACTATCGGCCGCATTCTCCTCTTCAGTACCCTGGCATAGACTTTCCCGTGGAGGCTGAGGAGTGTGATCCCTCTGTAGTTGGAACACACCCTCCGGTCCCCCTTCTTGAAAAGAGGGACCACCACCCCGGTCTGCCAGTCCAGAGGTACTGTCCCCGACCGCCACGCGGTGTTGTAGAGGCGTGTCAAGACAGCCCTACAACATCCAGAGACTTGAGGTACTCAGGGCGTATCTCATCCACCCCCGGCGCCTTGCCACCGAGGAGCTTCCCAACTACCTCAGTGACTTCGGGTGATGGAGTCCACCTCCGAGCCCTCGGCCTCTGCTTCCTCAGCGGAAGACGTGTCGGTGGGGTTGAGGAGATCCTCGAAGTATTCCTTCCACCGTCCAACAATATCCCCAGTTGAAGTCAGCAGGTTCCCACCTCCACCGTAAACAGTGTTGGCAGGGCACTGCTTCCCCCTCCTGAGGCGCGGACGGTTTGTCAGAATTTCTTGAGGCCGACCGATAGTCTTTCTCCATGGTCTCACCGAACTCCTCCCAGACCCGAGTTTTAGACTCCACAACCACCGGGCTGCAGTCCGCTTGGCCTGCGGTACCTATCAGAAGCCTCAGGAGTCCCACGGGCCAACCAGGCTCGGTAGGTCTCCTTCTTCAGCTTGACGGCATCCCTTACTTCCGGTGTCCACCACCGGGTTCGGGGTTGCCGCCACGACAGGCACCGGAGACTTTACGGCCACAGCTTTGAGTGGCCGCATCGACAATGGAGGTGGAGAACATGGTCCACTCGGACTCAATGTCTCCAACCTCTCGGGATCTGGTCGAAGCTCTGCCAGAGGTGGGAGTTAAAGGTCTTTCTGACAGGGGCTCTGCCAAGCGTTCCCAACAGACCCTCACAGTGCGTTTGGGCCTGCCGATTCTGTCCAGCTTTCTCCCCACCATCGGATCCAACTCACCACCAGGTGGTGATCAGTTGACAGCTCCGCCCCTCTCTTCACCCGAGTGTCCAAGACATACGGCCGGAGGTCAGATGAAACAACTACAAAGCCGATCATCGATCTCCGACCTAGGGTGTCCTGGTGCCACGTGCACTGATGGACACCCTTATGCTTGAACATGGTGTTCGTTATGGACAAACTGTTGCTAGCACAGAAGTCCAATAACAGAACACCACTCCGGTTCAGATCCGGGGGGCCGTTCCTCCCAATCACGCCCCTCCAGGTGTCACTGTCGCTGCCCACGTGGCGTTGAAGTCCCCCAGTAGAACGACAGAGTCCCGGTCGGAGCACTTTCCAGCACCCCTCCCAGAGACTCCAAGAAGGCCGGGTACTCTGCACTGCCATTTGGCCCGTAAACACAAACAACAGTGAGAGACCTATCCCCGACCCGAAGGCGCAGGGAAGCGACCCTCTCGTTCAACGGGGTGAACTCCAACACATGGTGGCTAAGCTGGAGGGCTATGAGCAAGCCCACACCAGCCCGCCGCCTCTCACCGCAGGCAACTCCAGAGTAGTGGAGAGTCCAGCCTCTCTCGAGGATTTGGGTTCCAGAGCCCAAGCTGTGCGTGGAGGTGAGCCCGACTATCTCTAGTCGATATCTCTCAACCTCCCGCACAAGCTCAGGCTCCTTCCCCGCCAGCGAGGTGACATTCCATGTCCCTAGCGCCAGATTCCGTGTCCGGGGATTGGGTTGTCGAGTCCTCCGCCTTCGACTGCCACCCAATCCACTTTGCACCGGCCCCTTACGGTTCCTCCCGCAGGTGGTGGGCCTACAGGAGGTCGGCCCCACGTCGCTCCTTCGGGCTGAGCCTGGCCGGGCCCCGTGGGGAAAGACCCGGCCACCAGACGCTCGCATGCGAGCCCCAACCCCGGGCCTGGCTCCAGGGTGGGGCCCCGGTTGCGCCATACCGGGCAACGTCACGGTCCTTGATTTTTTCATCACCATAAGGGTTCACTTTCAATTAAAAACAGAAAAATAGTAAAATTGCTGGTGCTTCCTTTAATTACCTTAATGCAGTGTACAAGGTTAGATGTGTTCAAAAGGTTAACGCTATTATGGCTGACCCCTCCCACCCCCTATGGAAAGAATTTTCATTGCTTCCATCGGGCCGGCGTTATAGCATGCCAAGGAGCAGGACCTACAGATTTAAAAAGTTCTTTATTCTGAATTCAATTCTCTTTTTAATTGCCTACTTTCAATGTATTGTATTGTTGTCTTCAGTCTCGTTTTCATGGATGTTATGTGGTCACTGCTGGCTGTAAATCAAATTACCTCTTTGGCAATTATAAAGACACCTTGATACCTTGATAGTCTTGGTTTAGTCCTGGTTTAAACTTGGTCTAGTCCTGGTTCAGACCTGTTTTTATCTACAGTGCTGATGATGAAGAGGAACTAAACCAGAACAAAGTCCAGGTTTTGGCTCGAAGATACAGCCAGCACCTAAAGACTACAACTCCCAGAACCAGCAGAACCAGCAGGACCAGGGGAACCAGGGGGACTACAAGGACTACAAGGACAACAAATCCCAGCAGAGCCAGACCAAGAGGAGACCAGGTCCAGAGCCTGGTGTGTGTCTCAGAGGAGGACTGCTCAGGTGAGACTTGGCTCTGGTCTAAAAGTGGATTTAACTGTTTTATCTCTGACCCTCCTCCATGTCCCGTTCTTGTTCCAGGTAGAGCTCACCTGAGTCTGCAGCCGAGGGGCGTGTCTCCAGAACAGAGGTTTGATTGGCCCGACGTCCAGCGGCTCCGGTCCAAATACAGCCTTCACCAGGAGTAAGTAGTGGACCAGGAATAAACCAGGACTGGACCAGGACACTGATTCTCTGTTTGTCTTTCTCAGGTCTGTGGATCCTCAGCTCTACCACACGGGGTACAATGGATTCTTTGTCGCTGCAGAAACAAATCAAGATGACAATCCTTGGCACAAGGTCATTGTGCTCGAGAAAAAAATGGAGCTGAACCAGGACTTGGACCAGAAACTGGAGAAAAACCTGACAGAAAAATCTTTGGTAGCACAATCCAGTCTGGCATCAAACGCTGAGCAGAAGAGCCTCACGATTGAAGCAAACAACAAGATCTGTGTCACAGAAACGTCGGTTAAAGCAGAACCTAAAACAGAGCAAACCCTGAGTCTGGAAGAGAAATCGAATGTTACTGAGAAGAAAGCTGATGCACAATCTTTACACAAACTGGAAAATCAACAATGTCCAAAGACAGTACAATCAAACAACGCAAAAGACACTAACCTTAATCCAGTTTTAGGGTTTAACGGCAACTTAGAAAATGAACAAAAACCCAGTTTAATGTCAGAATTACGCAAGAAATTTGACCCAGAGCCAAAAAATAGTTTCATCAAAGAGAAACGTCTGGAAATGGAGAGAAAACTCACAAACAAGAAATCAGTGACAGAGCCAAGCTTTAATGACACTAAGAGTCAGGAAACAAAGGAAAAATCAAAGTCCCTTTCTGAAGTTAATGTTGAGGAAACAAAGATGAACAGTGACCAAACAGTTAAAGTCATTAAAAAGGCTTTTGAAACAGAAACAAAAGAGAAATTAAAAGAAAAGAGTCAAGAAACAGAGAAACCAGTCACAAACTTAGACAAGACGTTGGAAACAGATCGAAACAAGCAAACGTCCCAAAAAACATTTTATGTCACACAATCATTTAGTGAAACAGAACAAAAATTTAACTCTGACAAATTTATTACAAAAGCAGCATATTCTAAAATAAACAAAGAAAAATGACAACAGAAAAAGACAAAAGTTCACAAAAAGACATTTGAAACAGTTGCAAAGAAATATTCAATGTAAAAGAAAAATATCAGGAAACAGAGCAAAACAAAATAGAGAAAATGGAAACTAACAAAAAGTTTAATACAGAAGTTGTTGAAGAAACAATGACAGAAAATGTGATGGAAAATACATTTGTTCCAGAAAATAAGTCTTTCTTTGACATAAAAGAGATGTTTTACGTAAAGAAGCTTGATTCAAAACATTTTATTGACGTGGCAGGTTTTGGGGTAAAATTACAAGAAACGATGCAAAACAAGCAAACGCTAGAAGAGAATTTTAATTTCATGCAAATATATCAAGAAACAGACTTAAAATGTGAACAGAATTCAGAATACAACAAATTTAAAACTACACATAATTTTGAAGATTCTAAGTCAAATGTTGCAGAAACAACAGAAGAAAGACAAATGGTAAAAGACAAGACAAAGAAATTCATCCCAGAACAGAACATGAGTTTCTCAGACGCAAAGAAAGATTTGACGCTCGAAATTGGCAAAAACCTTGAAAGAACATTGCAAAACGAGCAAAAGTTAAATGAGAATTCTAATGTCGCAACGGGCCAAGAACCAGAGAAAAAACGGATACAAAAATCAGAATCTGAAAAATTTTATCCCAAATTTGTAGCAGATTCTGAAATAAATAATTCTGAAATTAAAACCGCAGAAGCAACAACGGAAAAACAGCCTAAACCTGAACAGATCAGCATCAAACTAGACTCTGACGAAGACCAGGTTTTGGTCCAGATCCGGTCTCCCACGTCTCGAGAGAAGCTCTGCATTTGGGCCGTGTCCGAGCGCCGCCGAGTTTACCAAACACCGGACGAACATTGCAAACAAACGGAAAAACAAAGCAGAGACTCGAATAAAGATGCACAAAAACAGAAAGTGGTAAAAAACCTGAAGCAGAGGTTTCAGAGTCTCAACTGAAATTTTAGAGTCGCAGAAAAACAATTCAGAGCTTTGCACGAACCTTGTGCTGTAGCTGGACTTTACAAACTCACATTTGTCCATCTTAAATTGGATCAAAGTGTCGTCCTCTGTAAGGTTCAGTTTGGTCCGACAGAGGTTTCTCTATGTTTCTTCGTTTCCTGGATCCAATGTTTCCTTCTCAGTTCCCATTTCTCACTTTAGATGAGCTCCTGAACGCACCACTGTTAACTTCACTTACTCTGCTGAACTGGTCTGGAGAGAATCCAGTGTCTTTGATCCTCTTTGATCTCAGGGAACAGAAGTCCTGGAAAAACCTGGTCTGAACTGAAACAGTCCATTATTTATTTCATTTAGGCTTCTTTAGTGGATTTTATTTTCAACATTATTATTATTATTATTTTTTAAACAGCTTTAAATCTTACTCCAACTCCAGACCCAGACCCCAAATACAGTCCAGACTCAGAGACAGATGTGACTCAGGAATCAGAGCTCCTTTATTTCCATAAATGACTTATTGAACTGTGTTTGATGAATGTGATCCTTTCCCAATAAACAGCTCAAAATGAAGTTGATCCGGTTTTATATTTTATACAGTGGGTTAGAGTTTTTATGGAAATAACGACAACAAGCTTTGTCTGAAACATAAAGGCAGGCCATTTTTTTTCTTGTGGAGTTTTGTTTTCAGATGGATATTTGTCTGTTTTGTTTTTTTCCTGATTTACCAAACATTACTTAAATCCATCCAAACCTTAATGTAACACTGCATAACTTTTAGCTAGTAGCATTGCTTAGAAGACAAAATAATAAACCGGCTTTTCGCAACTCAACCTGTACGCTCAATAGCAGGGTAATAACAGCAGACCCACCAAGGCTGGAAACTGAATAGTACTGCATAAATAGTATATCCATCAAGTACACCCAAGGTGTAGGCTGTGCAAACAGGCCCCTGAGACAATCCAACACTTAACTGCAGGGTGTAAGATGCTGGCAGGGAAAGCATACATGGAGCGCCATAACCAAGTGGCTGGCATAGTGTACAGGAACATCTGTACGGAGTATGGACTGGAAACCCCGAGGTCAAAGTGGGAAACACCTCCAAAGGTGATAGAGAATGACCAAGCCAAGATCCTGTGGGACTTCCAGATTCAGACTGACAGAATGGTAATGGCAAACCAACCAGACATTGTGGTGGTGGACAAACAGCAGAGGAAGGCCGTTGTGGTTGACGTGGCAATACCAAGCGATTGCAACATCAGGAAAAAGGAACATGAGAAACTAGAGAAATACCAAGGGCTCAGAGAAGAGCTGGAAAAGGCTTGGAAGGTGAAGGCGACAGTGGTGCCTGTGGTCATCGGAGCACTCGGGGCATATATATATTAGGGCTGGGCAAGTTAACGCGTTTTTATTGTTAATGAATTAACGCCGACAATTATTTTATCGCGCGTTAACGTCGGCCGATTAGTATGGTGAAAGACGAATGACTGCACGTATGAGCCACCCTCATCCAGTGCTTTAAGTGGGCCGGTACGCACCTGTACTCAGTACCGCCACTTCTCCGTGCGCCCAGAACGTGCTTTTAGCGTACAGGTACGCTCATTTGGACATCTGTTTTAATAGAGGTTTTAATCCTTTGCCTGCTCTG
This sequence comes from Perccottus glenii, assembly GCA_024416835.2. Lineage (NCBI taxonomy): Eukaryota > Metazoa > Chordata > Actinopteri > Gobiiformes > Odontobutidae > Perccottus > Perccottus glenii. The sequence continues at coordinate 77,925 of CM044564.2, forward strand.
CCGCTTTCCAGAGCGCCCTTCACAATGCACGCTTCCTAATTCGTCCCACCAAGAGCAGAGACTACATTACCCATACACCCTAGAGTTTGGCAAGTGAAAGGGAGAGGGTGTGTGAAACGCGCGGGAACTGCATTCACAGGCTCTGACTGTAATGAAAACACAAGAGAGACATTTATATTGTTTATATTGTTATAATGTTATGATTGAAGCTCTGGACATAACTTGTTTTTCTATAACAAACTAAACAAAATATTAATGCCCTGTCAGTGGCAAATATTTTTGGTTTTAATATTTAATTTGATTACATTAATGTTTAAGTTCAGATTTACAAGAAATGTTTTAACTGCTGTAAAAGCACATTATTTGTTAAAGGGTTGTTTAAAGTGCAAACCAAATGTTATTGCACTTTTGTTCATATAGCAGTTCTTTTAAAATGTATGCAGTACACTAATTTTGAATTCATTATTAAATTTTGTGTATAATGCGATTAATCGCGATTAATCACAGAACATTGTGCGATTAATCGCGATTAAACATTTTAATCGTTGCCCAGCCCTAATTTAAATATTGATGATAATAAGCTTGGGGGAAAACACAATTAATTGCAATTAATTACAGAAAATGTGCAATTAATTAGTTAATTTTTTTTAATCGATTCCCAGCCCTAATGCATATATATATATATATATATATATATATATATATATATATATATATATATATATATATATATATGCCACCGGGACACGCAGAACTCTCCAGAGTCAGCATGCTTAGCGGCATTCAATCAATCAATCAATATTTATTTATATAGCGCCTTCCAACAACCACAGATTGAACCAAGGTGCTTAACATTAGTAAAAAATAAACATATTTACAAACACAGGGAGCTGAAATAGGTCCTTACAATGGTGAGTTTTATTTGTACAGAATGCACTATTGTTTCAGAAGACTTGTTTTTTTCTTCCAAACCTGCAAGTTTAGGATAGTTTCCTCTTGAAAACAGTCTGTAGCGGAATCTGCGCCCTCTAGTGGCTAAAAGTTGTTGCGTTAAAGATCTAACTAAAACCTGAGTCTTTGACAGAATGCATGGCTCCCTCTAGTGGAGACTTAAAGAAACTGCAGATTTGCCCTTTTTACTTTGATTTAAAATATTTCAAAAGTTTTTCGTTTCATAAAAATAAAAGTCCCACAATTTTCTTTATAAATATTATTAGAACAATTATCATCACAGACTCAGGTCCCGGGTCAGGTTTTAGTCCGTTTTGGCTCAGGTCCGGACTCTGGTGGATCCTCTTTGTCTTCATCCTCAGCTTCTTCTGAAAAACAAACAATCATATTTAACATTTTATTTAAATTATTATTTAATTATTTATTAATGTTCGACTCGTTTAAATTGTGAGTTTTTATTTCTGGATCCTTTTCTTCTAGTTTTGATTTTAAACTTTAACGTTTTTAGTGAAACACATTTGACTCAAACCTGTTGGTGACTGACCTTCTGCGCATGCTCCGTGGTCTTGTTCCCGCTGCATCAGCTCCGTGAGTAAACACGTGACACTCCCGCTAAGCTCGCGCAGGGCTCGGATCAGGGAGTCCAGCCCAGGTACGGTCCTGGTATGGGTCCGGACGGAGAGGGTCCGGCTCTGTCCGTCTCTGAGGCGCAGCTCCGCGGAGAGAACAACCGCCGCCATCTTGGCTCTGTTTGTGTCACGTGACCAGGCTCTGCCCCGGGACTTCTCGCCACTGCCTCCTTTTGGCGCGGAGTCTCTTCACTTTATAAAATAAATGCCTCAATTCACAACCAATAATGTTTTTTTTCTTTTTTCGAAACAAGTCTGACTCCATCAAGTTTTAGATATATAAAAATTTATATGAAATATGTTGCTGTTGCTCTTTAACGTGAAGCCTCAGAGTCAGCCGTTCATCCACAAAGTGTTGATAAAACAGAGACATTTGAGCCATAGAGTGCGTTTAAGATGAGCCAGTCCTGCGCAGATACAATCGCTGCTGATCCGGTGAGAAGGTGTGTTCGAGACAGTGACTGTAAAAGGGGCTGGACATAAGAAGTGTGATGTCATCCATAGCTACGAACCTCGAGATTGAAGCTCATTCAGGTTCCTTTTTAGTCATTATGGAGGTCTCCATGTTGATTTTATGGAGCCAGAGGTCCCTAGTTTGGGCATATGGGCTGAGTTGAGTGTCCGTTTGCATGGTAACCAGTGAGCCAATCAGAAGCTAGCTTGTTGAAAGTCCGTTGATCAAGTGCTCGCTCCTGCAGACAGCGGCAAAGTTCCGACCAATGACTGTATAAAATATGGACGTCTTCCACCCATTGCTCCCCTATTCACCAATGTTGTTGTTATTACAGGGCAATAAAATGGCGGTTACATCCGGGCTTTTCTGCTTTTACTGTAAAGTAAAACAATAGTTTTCAGATAGCATAAACGTATTAATCAAAAATTCACCCCCTCAAGAGTTATATAGTTCAAACTTAGCTCTAGAGACCAGAGCCATCTTTTGTACCAGGCTGTAAACATGAGTTTTACTCTTGTAAAGTCGCCATTGGGTTTCTCCTTATATTTCCGCTTTTGGAGCCTGCCCTCTGGTGGACAGAGGTATATTGCTGTATGGTGGTGCTCTTACTCAAGGACTTTTTAAGGGGTTCTATGAGAGAGGCTTGGCTCCGACAGAGACCTGAGCTAAACTTAGCATCGCTGCTCCTTCACTGTCCCTGTGTTGGCGGCGCCCTCTGGTGGCTGCTCTAATTCAGGTAAATTTAACTTTTACACCAAAATCTACATTTTTTTTTATACTCTTACACTTTGCTTATCACTGTTTATCTTTGTCAAGACTGTTCAAAAATACATCTACAGCTAATCTGCTTCATTATTAATATATATATCCTCATAATTATAAACTGTATGTTGTAAAGATATATAAAGTTGATCATTTAGAATATTTTAATAGATACATTAAAATAGACACATTGCGTACCTTTTTTAAGAAACTGGTTATTTAGAAATTGTAGACAAAGAAGCAAGTGCTGTGTTTTTGAGATGGAGTAAATATGTGTTAAACCAGTTTTGATTTTTGTTTTTCAGTTTCCTAACCCGAGCAGCTGCAGGTCAAAGACCTCAGGATCAACCTGAAAGTTCAGGAAACCCTTTCATCTTTGCACCACTACTTTATCTTTACAATTTAATCATAAAACATGTGTTTTATGATTTCTGATTCTTTTCCACAATAACTTCTATTACTTATGGCATGCTAAAATAACACTAGAGTGATAAATAAATGATTGAAAGTTTTGTTAAAGTTTCTTTAAAAATTTATAAAAATAAAAACACTTTCTACAAGTTATTAACTCTGTGCACTTAAATACGAAGTGTATAAATTATGTCAGATTTAAGAGCTTGAAATACAGTTTATATATGCCTTCAAACCTAGAAGCACATAGATCAATAGAGATTTCATTGATTTTAAGTTTATATAAAAGAAGCTGAAGTTGTAGATGGATCAGGATGTGCTTGGTTCGAGGTGATCTGTGCTTCATCTGGATTGTAGACGAGAGCAGGCAGCAGTGAGCGGACAGTTCATGGACGAGACCAGTGTGGTCTGGCTCAGATCACGCAGCCTCTCGTCCAAAGTACAGATCTGTGTTGAGTATTTGCTCAATGAAATGACATAAAAATTTTATGAATGCACTTCTGCTTCAAAAGTTTAACACACCATTGACTGAAAGTATTAATGACACAGCTGATTATACTATTTTAATTGTTGAATTGGCTTTGAAAGCATTAAGTAATAGGACAAATACATTTCATTAAGTTGATTTTAATGTGTTCTCCATATTTTATAAAAGCCTAAACAGTTTTGAACAGTTTGTAGTCAGCAGTTTGTCTAGAATAGATTAAAATGAATAAAGGTGTGGATGTGGAGGAAAGGGGATCAGTGTCAGCGCTCAGGTCCAATCAGTTGTCGCTGCTCAAGCTGACAGGACATCATTTCCCATCATGAACTCAGACCTTGTAGTCCATGCAGGCGAGCACAGTTGGTAAAAAGCAACTGCCACCCTTGGCTCCAAAATTGCATCCATCTTGGTCTCACGAGATTACCGTTGCCTGCACATAAGTTACGTCAGAGCAAGTAAATGCGACAACTCGGACACATTGACGGTGGACATTGAACTTTTACAGTCACTGCTTGGACACTAAACTAACCGGCATGCACTGCATACCGATCAGCAGCGATCGTATCTGCGCAGGACTGGCTCACCTCGAAAGTACCCAATGCCGGTTAGTCTTGTGTCCAAGTTGCCCCTGACGGAACCTATGCGTCCAGCAAGGGTAATCTCGTGAGATCAAGGCGGCCGCAGTTGCTTTTTACCCAAGCGTCCCCCATGGAACCTCCTAAATAGTCCTCGCGTAAGAACGAAATATGGCGAAATACAGCGATATAAAGCGTTATACCTCCGTCCACCAGAGGGCAGGATCCAAAAGCGGAAATATAAGGAGAAACCCAATGGCGACTTTACAAGAGTAAAACTCATGTTTACAGCCTGGTACAAAAGATGGCTCCGGTCTCTAGAGCTAAGTTTTTACTACATGACAACTCTGGGGTTTTGATTAATATGTTTGTTTATGCTATCTAAAAACTATTGTTTTACTATGGAGTAAAACCCCGGATGTAACGGCCATTTTATTGCCCTTTCGTAATGACAATATCGGTGAATAGGGGACCAATGGACGGATATCATCCATATTTTTACAATCTATGTTTTTACCAAGTGCGCTTGCCTGCATGGACTACAAGGTCTGAGTGCATGGTGGGAAATGATATTCTGTCAGTGTGAGCAGTGATGGCAGATTGGACCTAAGTCCACTGCTCCCCTTTCCTCCACCCACACCTTTTTTCATTTTAATCTAGACAAATATTTTTTATTTTTTTATTTAACCTTTATTTAACCAGATAAAAACTCATTGAGATTAAAAATCTCTTTTTCATGAGTGACCTGGCCAAGACAACAGCATTTACATACAATTTAAAAAACATACATGACATCAAAAAAACAAATGATATTGCAATGCAATGCAATAATGCAATGTGTACAAGTTTAAAAACAGTTACATTTTCCAAGTTCATTGAGTTCACGCTTCTTTAGAATAGATTTAAATTCTCCCAATGTCACACAAATAGCCGACTAAAAAACGATGAAAATGGTTTAGGCTTTAATAAAATATGGAGAACATATTATTATTATTATATATAACGATTAAAATCAACTTAGTGAGATGGATTTGTCTTATTTCAAACTTAATGCTTCCAAAGCCAACTCAACAGATAAAATAATATAATCAGCTGTGTCATAAATAGTTTCAGTCAGTAATGTGTTGAACACAGGTTTTGAAGTAGAAAAGCGCGCTCATAAACTAGTTTTATTGAGCAAATACTCTCAACACACGCAAGATCTGACCTTTGGACGAGAGGCTGCGTGATCTGAGCCAGACCACACTGGTCTCGTCCATGAACTGTCCCCCCACTGCTGCGGCCCCCTGCTCTCGTCTACAAACCAGATGAAGCACAGATCACCTCGAACACGCCTACCTCTTTAAACACCAGCAGGAAGTGAACGGCGGTAACAGGAAGTGATCTGTGTTTGTTTGAGGAATGTGAAGTTTATTTGTAAGATTTACAGGAGAACCTTTCCCACAGAAACTAGGGCCACAGACACCCTTTTCTTTATTTAAGACTCAAAATACAAACTTAAACATTCTGCTTTAAACAAATGTCAGCCATTTTGTCAAAGAATAAAGAAGCTGCAAAGGAGATCACATTAAATCTTTATTAAGTTATGATTTTAATTTATTTATGGCACTTCATAATTCAAACTTATTAAAGAGACAGTTTTAGGCTGAATCCGAGGAAGAGGACACACTCTGTTTGTACTGAGGAAGGTGACGAAGAATCCATGCAGCAGGAAACAACATGGCCGCCGCAAAGACTGACAAGACCAACACCGTCTGCTGCAAAATAAAAAAAAAAATATATAAGACCAGGACAAGACCAGGACCAGATCAGGACCAGACCAGGACCAGACCAGGACCAGGACCAGACCAGGACCAGGACCAGACCAGAACCAGACCAGATCAGGACCAGAACAGATCAGGACCAGATTAGGACCAGATCAGGACCAGACCAGGACCAGACCAGACCAGGACCAGACCAGGACCAGGACCAGACCAGAACCAGACCAGATCAGGACCAGAACAGATCAGGACCAACTTTTCTGGAGCAAAGAGAAAGGTGAAGTTAAAAAGGTGAGTTTTTAATCAAACTAAATAAAAGCTTCTAAATAAGAAGGTTCAGGTGTAAAACAAATGAGATCCACATTAATCAGAGACACACTGAAGTTAATGAAAGCTCAAGTCTGAGGGCTTCAAGAACAGTTCAGACAAAATGAGAAAAATAACATTTGCTTTATTATATTTTCTGGGTCATTTTTAAGTTTGCGTTAGTGTCAAATATTCCTATTATTTTATTGTCTTTGAACCACTTAAATAAACCCAAAAATATCATAAATAACCCTAACAGTTCTGCTTCAGTACATATTCCTCTTTAATAAACCTTACCCCAGGTCCGATCGGGTCTTGAGGAGGTTTGCCGTAGATCCAGGCTCTGCTCTGAGTCCAAGTCCTGGTCCTCATCGCCATGGAGATGCCCCGCAATGACATCATCGTTATCTGGATCAGGACTAGACCGTGTTTATCTCCGGACCTGATCCTGGTTTGGTATTTAGGTTTTGGTTTAGTCCTGGATCAGACCTGGTTCAGATCTGGTTTAGACACAGTTCAGAACTGGTTCAGAGCTGGTCTTGCTGAAGTCTAGTCCGGTCTGAGACTAAGAGGAAAAGGAGGAGCCTCTGAGACAAGACCAGCTCTGGTTTCACTCAGAGACCAGACCAGGACCTGGACCATACCTGCAGGACTCAGGTCTGGATCTGGACTAAACGGACCAGACTCATTAGAACAAGATTAAGTCCAGAACTGTCCAGTTCATTTAGTATTGATCCAAACAGGTTTTAGTTGGATTTGAACAAAAACATTAAAAACAAATGCAACTGAATACAGGACTTTACAGGACCTGAGATCAGGTCCAGTTCAGGTCCAGGTCCAGTTCAAGACCAGACTCTGAGGGTTAGAGGGAACAGAGACTGAGCAGTGCCACTAACATGAGCTCAGTCAGGGTCAGAGGTCACTGTGATGTCATCATGTCACACTCAGAGACATACAACGCACCACACCTCGTTTTAGACCCACAAAGACCGGCTTGGAGACCCACAAAGACCGGCTGGAGACCCACAAAGACCGGCTGGAGACCCACAAAGACCAGCTGGAGACCCACAAAGACCGGCTGGAGACCCACAAAGACCGGCTGGAGACCCACAAAGACCAGCTGGAGACCCACAAAGACCGGCTGGAGACCCACAAAGACCAGCTGGAGACCTTTAGTTCAGATTCAGAGTCAGTCTAAAGATGAAGACTCTGCGTTGTGTGATGTTTCCGTTTCTGAAGGTGATTCATAAAAACAAGACCAGGACCAGACCTCTGGGCTCTGTTCTACGAAGCTGGATGAGGAGATTAGCGAGGTAAGTTCAGGGTAAGTTCAGGGTTAATCCTGGCTTTTCGGTATCACGAAGCTGGTTCACTTTCTATTGCGGTGGATCGCCATGGTAACTTAGGTTGATTGAAGATTAAAGAGTTTTATTTGTCACATACACAGTTATATAAAGAATATATAAACCGGCAGTGAAATGTAAACAGGTCCGCTCCATGGACAGTGCAAATTAAAATATAAAAACTTTTAAAAATTTGCAAAAAACCCAAGGAGGAAGTAAACTGTAGACTTATAAA
>CM044564.2:85934-173434 GCA_024416835.2 Perccottus glenii
TTTGTGCTAAGGGTTTCATCTAAACAGCTCCAAATTTGCTTTAAAGCACGACATGCAATCCTCCGAATATATGTGTCCCAGCGGTCTCAAGGAGGCGAGGGCCTTTATACCGCTTGCTCTTTGAGGCAAATTTGACCCCCTGAACATGCACGAAAACTCAGGAAACTTTGCCCAAAATTCAAGCCCGGCGAAAAATTTATAGAAATGAAGTCCATAAGAAAAATATGAAAAAATGACTCAGTGGCGACCCTGGAAAAGTCAAAATACATTGGGCCTATGGAAAGTGAAAGTAACTTTTTCCAACGTAGAAAAATGAAACTTGGTACATCCATAGGACACCTTCAGGGCAAATATAAAAGTCTATGACAGCCACACCTAAACTCAACAGGAAGTCCGCCATGTGGGGTGGAAGCAGCGGCCACTAAAATCGCACTCCTCGCGCAAAATGATTCAACTCATCGTGTTTTTATCTAAATGGCCCCAAATTTGGTGAGTATCATCTAGACACGTGTGTCAACCAAAGTTATAACTTTGTTGTAGATATCTTATCGGGGATGGGTGTGGCAAGCCTGTAACGAGGTGGCCATTTTGTGAAAATAAAATGTCTCTTAACTCTAAAACGCCTTCTCGGATCAAGTCGGACCCAAAAGGCGTTTGTGCACATTCATGACCTGAACACAAAAATATGTAAATAAAAGGGTTATCTTTAGAAATGGCTCTCCAGCGCCCCTACAAACGTATAATGGGACCCAAGAATTTAGTTTGTCATAGAGACATTAAATTTGGTACACACATCTCTTATGTCATGACAAACATAAAAGCCAATGACAACCACCCCTATCTATAAATGTGTTGCCATAGCAAATATGTGGACAAAGTCAATGGGAAGTGAAAATTTTAGTTTATCATAAGCAAATGAAACTTGGTACACAGATCCAGTATGGGCTTATGAACAAAAAGCCAATGGTGACCACCCTATCTATAAATGTGTTGCCATAACGCCCCAAATATGTGGACAAAGTCAATAGGAAGTGAAAATTTTAGTTTGTCAGAAGCAAATGAAACGTGGTACACAGATCCAGTATGGGCTTATGAACAAAAAAGCCAATGGTGACCACACCCTATCACACACGGAAGGCGGCCATTTTGAATTGAATATCTGATTTGCCTTATAATACACCTCTCTTTTAAAAAACAGTACTTTGTTTTTTCGCCTTAGCCAAGCATAATCTATTATTTTCAAAAGTTCAGACAGCTCCCAGGAAAACCAGGGATTGTGGAGGCCTTTAACTCTAAATTACAAGGTGGTGTAGCAGGCCCCAGCAGTAGCACAGGCCCGAGGTGATGAAGCAGGATCCAGCCAGAAGAAGATTCAAGCAGTAGCACAGGCCTGGTTATTTGACATTACTGTGAAGTTTACGCTTTAAAGCACAAAATGCAATCCTCCGAGTACATGTGTCCCGCGGTCTCAAGGGAGGCGAGGGTCTTTATCGCGCTTGCTTTAATTATTATTGACCCGAGCCGGTGATAACCGGAAGGGTCTATTATTTTGATAGCGTCCGTTATTATAGACCCGAGCCGGTGATAACCGGAAGGGTCTATTATTTCTGATAGCGCCCGTTATTATTAGGCCGAGCCGGTGATAACCGGAAGGGTCTATTATTTTTGATAGCGTCCGTTATTATTATTATTCTGCTCTTTGAGGCAAATTTGACCCCTGAACATGAAAACTCAGGAAACTTTGCCCAAAATTCAAGCCCGGCGAAAAATTTATAGAAATGAAGTCCATAAGAAAAATATGAAAAAATGACTCAGTGGCGACCCCTGGAAAAGTCAAAATACATTGGGCCTATGGAAAGTGAAAGTAACTTTTTTCCAACGTAGAAAAATGAAACTTGGTACATCCATAGGACACCTCAGGGCAAATATAAAGTCTATGACAGCCACACCCTAAACTCAACAGGAAGTCCGCCATGTGGGGTGGAAGCAGCGCGGCCACTAAAATCGCACTCCTCGCAAAATGATTCAACTCATCGTGTTTTTATCTAAATGGCCCCAAATTTGGTGAGTATCATCTAGACACATGTGCCAACCAAAGTTATAACTTTGTTGTAGATATCTTATCGGGATGGGTGTGGCAAGCCTGTAACAAGGTGGCCATTTTTGTGAAAATAAAATGTCTCTTAACTCTAAAACGCCTTCTCGGATCAAGTCGGACCCAAAAGGCGTTTGTGCACATTCATGACCTGAACACAAAAATATGTAAATAAAGGGTTATCTTTAGAAATGGCTCTCCAGCGCCCCTACAAACTTATAATGGGACCCAAGAATTTAGTTTGTCATAGAGACTTCAAATTTGGTACACACATCTCTTATGTCATGACGAGCATAAAAGCCAATGACAACCACCCCTATCTATAAATGTGTTGCCATAGCAACGCCCCAAATATGTGGACAAAGTCAATGGGAAGTGAAATTTTAGTTTATCATAAGCAAATGAAACTTGGTACACACATCCAGTATGGGCTTATGAACAAAAAGCCAATGGTGACCACCCCTATCTATAAATGTGTTGCCATAGCAACGCCCCAAATATGTGGACAAAGTCAATAGGAAGTGAAAATTTTAGTTTGTCGTAAGCAAATGAAACTTGGTACACACATCCAGTATGGGCTTATGAACAAAAAAGCCAATGGTGACCACACCCTATCATACACGGGAAGGCGGCCATTTTGAATTGAATATATGAATCTTCTTAGAATACACCTCTCTTTTAAAAACAGTACTTTGTTTTCTCGCCTTAGCCCAAGCATAATCTATTATTTTCAAAAGTTCAGACAGCTCCCAGGAAAACCAGGGATTGTGGAGGCCTTTAACTCTAAATTACAAGGTGGTGTAGCAGGCCCCAGCAGTAGCACAGGCCCGAGGTGACGAAGCAGGAACCAGCCAGAAGAAGATTCAAGCAGTAGCACAGGCCTGGTTATTTGACATTACTGTGAAGTTTACGCTTTAAAGCACAAAATGCAATCCTCCGAGTACATGATTCCCGCGGTCTCAAGGGAGGCGAGGTCTTTATCGCCGCTTGCGGCTTTAATTATTATTCTTCTTCTGCTCTTTGAGGGCAAATTTGACCCCCTGAACATGCACGAAAACTCAGGAAACTTTGCCCAAAATTCAAGCCCGAAAAATTTATTGAAATGAAGTCCATAAGAAAAATATGAAAAATGACTCAGTGGCGACCCTGGAAAAGTCAAAATACATTGGGCCTATGGAAAGTGAAAGTAACTTTTTTCCAACGTAGAAAAATGAAACTTGGTACATCCATAGGACACCTCAGGGCAAATATAAAAGTCTATGACAGTCACACCCTAAAGTTAACAGGAAGTCCGCCGTGTGGGGTGGAACGCGCGGCCACTAAAATCGCACTCCTCGCGCAAAATGATTCAATTCATCGTGTTTTTATCTAAAAGGCCCCAAATTTGGTGAGTATCATCTAGACACGTGTGTCAACCAAAGCTATCACGTTGTTGTTGATATCTTATCGGGTATGGGTGTGGCAAGCCTCTAACGAGGGGGCCATTTTTGTGAAAATAAAACGTCTCTTAACTCTAAAACGCCTTCTCGGATCGAGTTGGACCCAAAAAGGCGTTTGTGCACATTCATGACCTGAACACAAAAATATGTAAATAAAAGTGTTATCTTTAGAAATGGCTCTCCAGCGCCCCCTACAAACTTATAATGGGACCCAAGAATTTAGTTTGTCATAGAGACTTCAAATTTGGTACACACATCTCTTATGTCATGACGAACATAAAAGCCAATGACAACCACCCCCTATCTATAAATGTGTTGCCATAGCAACGCCCCAAATATGTGGACAAAGTCAATAGGAAGTAAAAATTTTAGTTTGTCGTAAGCAAATGAAACTTGGTACACACATCCAGTATGGGCTTATGAACAAAAAAGCCAATGGTGACCACACCCTATCACACACGGGAAGGCGGCCATTTTGAATTAAATATCTGATTTGCCTTAGAATACACTTCTCTTTTAAAAAACAGTACTTTGTTTTTCTCGCCTTAGCCCAATCATAATCTATTATTTTCAAAAGTTCAGACAGCTCCCAGGAAAACCAGGGATTGTGGAGACCTTTAACTCTAAATTACAAGGTGGTGTAGCAGGACGCAGGAGTAGCACAGGCCAGAGGTGATGAAGCAGGATCCAGCCAGAAGAAGATTCAAGCAGTAGCACAGGCCTGGTTATTTGACATTACTGTGAAGTTTACGCTTTAAAGCACAAAATGCAATCCTCCGAGTACATGATTCCCCGCGGTCTCAAGGGAGGCGAGGGTCTTTATCGCCGCTTGCGGCTTTAATTTTAGTTACATCTGTGTGTGACTGACATTTTAGTTACATCTGTGTGTGACTGTCATTTTAGTTACTTCTGTGTGTGACTGTCATTTTAGTTACTTCTGTTTGTGACTGTCATTTTAGTTACTTCTGTGCGTGACTGTCATTTTAGTTACTTCTGTTTGTGACTGTCATTTTAGTTACTTCTGTGCGTGACTGTCATTTTAGGTACTTCTGCGTGTGACTGTCATTTTAGTTACTTCTGTGTGTGACTGTCATTTTAGTTACATCTGCGTGTGACTGTCATTTTAGTTACTTCTGCGTGTGACTGTCATTTTAGTTACGTCTGTGTGTGACTGTCATTTTAGTTACATCTGTGTGTGACTGTCATTTTAGTTACATCTGTGTTTGACTGTCATTTTAGTTACTTCTGTGCGTGACTGTCATTTTAGTTACTTCTGCGTGTGACTGTCATTTTAGTTACTTCTGTGTGTGACTGTCATTTTAGTTACTTCTGTGCGTGACTGTCATTTTAGTTACATCTGTGTGTGACTGTCATTTTAGTTACATCTGTGTGTGACTGTCATTTTAGTTACTTCTGTTTGTGACTGTCATTTTAGTTACTTCTGTTTGTGACTGTCATTTTAGTTACATCTGTGTGTGACTGTCATTTTAGTTACTTCTGTGTGTGACTGTCATTTTAGTTACATCTGTGCGTGACTGTCATTTTAGTTACTTCTGTGCGTGACTGTCATTTTAGTTACTTCTGTGCGTGACTGTCATTTTAGTTACATCTGTGCGTGACTGTCATTTTAGTTACATCTGTGTGTGACTGTCATTTTAGTTACTTCTGTGTGTGACTGTCATTTTAGTTACTTCTGTGTGTGACTGTCATTTTAGTTACATCTGTGTGTCACTGTCATTTTAGTTACATCTGTGTTTGACTGTCATTTTAGTTACTTCTGTGCTTTACTGTCATTTTAGTTACTTCTGCGTGTGACTGTCATTTTAGTTACTTCTGTGCGTGACTGTCATTTTAGTTTTAGTTACGTCTGTGCGTGACTGTCATTTTAGTTACGTCTGTGTGTGACTGTCATTTTAGTTTTAGTTACGTCTGTGTGTGACTGTCATTTTAGTTACTTCTGTTTGTGACTGTCATTTTAGTTACTTCTGTGCGTGACTGTCATTTTAGTTACTTCTGTGCGTGACTGTCATTTTAGTTTTAGTTACTTCTGTTTGTGACTGTCATTTTAGTTACTTCTGTGTGTGACTGTCATTTTAGTTACATCTGTGTGTCACTGTCATTTTAGTTACATCTGTGTTTGACTGTCATTTTAGTTACTTCTGTGCTTTACTGTCATTTTAGTTACTTCTGCGTGTGACTGTCATTTTAGTTACTTCTGTGCGTGACTGTCATTTTAGTTTTAGTTACGTCTGTGCGTGACTGTCATTTTAGTTACTTCTGTTTGTGACTGTCATTTTAGTTACTTCTGTGTGTGACTGTCATTTTAGTTACATCTGTGTGTCACTGTCATTTTAGTTACATCTGTGTTTGACTGTCATTTTAGTTACTTCTGTGCTTTACTGTCATTTTAGTTACTTCTGCGTGTGACTGTCATTTTAGTTACTTCTGTGCGTGACTGTCATTTTAGTTTTAGTTACGTCTGTGCGTGACTGTCATTTTAGTTTTAGTTACGTCTGTGTGTGACTGTCATTTTAGTTACTTCTGTTTGTGACTGTCATTTTAGTTACTTCTGTGCGTGACTGTCATTTTAGTTACTTCTGTGCGTGACTGTCATTTTAGTTTTAGTTACTTCTGTTTGTGACTGTCATTTTAGTTACTTCTGCGTGTGACTGTCATTTTAGTTACTTCTGTGCGTGACTGTCATTTTAGTTTTAGTTACGTCTGTGCGTGACTGTCATTTTAGTTACGTCTGTGCGTGACTGTCATTTTAGTTACGTCTGTGTGTGACTGTCATTTTAGTTTTAGTTACGTCTGTGTTTGACTGTCATTTTAGTTACTTCTGTGCGTGACTGTCATTTTAGTTTTAGTTACGTATGTGTGTGACGGTAATTTTAGTTACGTCTGTGCGTGACTGTCATTTTAGTTACGTCTGTGTGTGACTGTCATTTTAGTTACGTCTGTGCGTGACTGTCATTTTAGTTACTTCTGTGTGTGACTGTCATTTTAGTTACTTCTGTGCGTGACTGTCATTTTAGTTACATCTGTGTGTGACTGTCATTTTAGTTACTTGTGTGACTGTCATTTTAGTTACTGACTGTCATTTAGTTAGTGTGACTGTCATTTTAGTTACTTCTGTTTGTGACTGTCATTTTAGTTACTTCTGTTTGTGACTGTCATTTTAGTTACATCTGTGTGTGACTGTCATTTTAGTTACTTCTGTTTGTGACTGTCATTTTAGTTACATCTGCGTGTGACTGTCATTTTAGTTACTTCCGCGTGTGACTGTCATTTTAGTTACATCTGTGTGTGACTGTCATTTTAGTTACTTCTGCGTGTGACTGTCATTTTAGTTACTTCTGTGTGTGACTGTCATTTTAGTTACGTCTGTGTGTGACTGTCATTTTAGTTACTTCTGTTTGTGACTGTCATTTTAGTTACATCTTTGTGTGACTGTCATTTTAGTTACGTCTGTGTGTGACTGTCATTTTAGTTACTTCTGTTTGTGACTGTCATTTTAGTTACATCTGTGTGTGACTGTCATTTTAGTTACATCTGTGTGTGACTGTCATTTTAGTTACTTCTGCGTGTGACTGTCATTTTAGTTACATCTGTGTGTGACTGTCATTTTAGTTACTTCTGCGTGTTACTGTCATTTTAGTTACATCTGTGTGTGACTGTCATTTTAGTTACTTCTGCGTGTGACTGTCATTTTAGTTACTTCTGTGTGTGACTGTCATTTTAGTTAATTCTGCGTGTGACTGTCATATTAGTTCCCTGTCAAAAGCTACACTCGATGCTGCGTAGCATTACGCTATGGGGAACATTCTTTGTGTGACCAGTTGTGAAGCACGTGTGTCAAACACGCCAAGAATTGGCTTATAATACCTCTGTTGGTGACGCTCATCAGCGCAGCTGTGTGATTGCGCGCACCTGAACAGAGGGTATAATAACACGTGACGCGGGAGCGTCCTCAGGTTTCTTTGTCTTCAGATCGCATTATGTGAAGTGTGAGCAAACCTTTCTCTGTGCCAGTACGAATATATATAAAATAAATAAATACAAAAGTATCATGGCTGGGTTCAGAAAGAAATGTGTTCCTCCTTGCCAGAGGCACATTGCTGATGATGATCAGCATGAATTTTGTTTTGAGTGTTTGGGGGAAGAACACGCAGCCTCGGACTTTCTGGGGGAGTGTGAGCACTGTGATCTTTTGCCTGCCAAGATCCGATGTGCCCGGCTCGCTTTCTTTGCAGCGAGCCGCCTCCCCACTCCGGTCGTGGGGTTCGCGTGTTGATCTGGCTGAGGCGCAGGGATCAGTCTTATGCCCCTCGCGCTCCTCACCAGATGAGGCAGACCCAGGCGCCTCGGCGCGGCGCGTGAGCACGTCGATGAAGCCTCATCCCTGGCTTCTGGGCGCCGCAGCCTCGGAGCGCTCTTCCCGCTCTGACACGGCGCTTGAGGAGCTGCTCGAGGTGGTTACAAGAGCAGTGGCGAGGCTGAATATTGAGTGGCCTCAGGAGCAGGGCCCCTAAATACTCTAAACTGGATGACAGGTTTCTGTCAGGTGGCCAGGGGAGGGATCACAGCGGGTCCATTTGTCTGTCAGAATAAGCCCTGAGGTGTTTTTAAGCCCATTCGTCGTGTTTTTGTGCCTTTTACGCCGATTTATCTGACTATCGTGCGCACAGGTGCGGGTTATGGGTCGATGCCCCAGGTGGAAGACGACGCTGGGCTATCTCTCCCCGGGACATCGCCCTCCTAAGAAAAACCTACACTCCCCAACAAGCCATGCCGGTCATCACTGGTGGGGAAGGCTTCAGGCGGGCGGTCAGGCTGGTGCAGCACTGCACACCATGGCGTTTTGCAGGCATACCAGGCTGAGCTGCTCAAAGATTTGAGCACAGGGGTTCTGTGGACGAGGACGCGTTTTCTGAGCTACGCCGCCACAGACCTCTCTCCGCGGCAACTAAGCAGACGGCCCGCGCTATTGGCCGCTCCCATGTCTGCTTTGGCGACGGAAAGACATCTGTGGCTTAACCTCACGGGCATCAAAGAGAAGGACCGCGCCTTCCTCCTGGATGCACCCATCTCGCCTTCCGGTCTTTTGGCAACTCCGTGGCACTAAGTTCCGCCGAGGCTAAACGCCACGAGGAGGCGCTTGTGAGGTTCCTTCCTCGCCGTGCTCAGCAGCCGGGACCGCCGGCCACCCTGTCCCGGCCAGGTCCAGCCCCTTCCAGAGAAAAGCGGGCTGCCCAGAAGGAGAGTGTGGCGAATCGTGCCCCCCCTCGTAAGGACTGGAGGGCGGATTCTCTCGCTGCTCAAAAGAACAGACCTGCGGAATGTTATCTCCGCCAGGAAGCAGAGGCCCTGAAATTGGCGCGCCCATGGCCGCGTGTTCTCCCACCGGGTGGGCGCAACAAAATCCAAGAGAGTCTAAAGACTCCATGTCGGAGTCCGCTGTTTTTCTCCGCCGCCACTGGCGCTTCGGGAGCAGCAGTCTCCAGCGCAATTGTAAGTGTCCGTCCGCCTGCCTTGGCTCAGGACGGCGGATGTCTTACATCCCCAAGAACCGAGGTGACAAAACTACTGCCCCTTTCAGAGAAATTGGCAGCATGGATGCTCCTGCCAAATATCTCCCGTGGGTAATAAGGACTGTGGCCAAAGGCTACAGACTCCAGTTTGCCAATCGCCCTCCGCTGCTTTCAACGGCGTGGTCTCCACTTCCGTGAAACCGAACGAGCCCATGTATTGACACAGGAACTGCAGGTTCTGCTGGACAAAGGGGCCATAGAACGTGTTCCCCACAGACAGACAATCCGGGTTTTACAGCCGATATTTTCTAGTTCCGAAAAGATGGGGGCTGCGCCCGATTTTAGACCTTCGCGGGTTAAACCGCTACCTCAAAGCATTAAAATTCAAACTGCTCACAATAAAATGATTGTGTCCCAGATCCGATTAGGCGACTGGTTTGTCACCATCGATCTAAAGGACGCCATTTTCACATACAAATCCTGCCACAGCACAGAAAGTTCCTGAGGTTCGCTTTGGAGCGGGTGTACCAGTATCGGGTTGTTCCGGCCTGGCCTTGTCACCCGGACATATACAAAATGCATGGATGCAGCCTGGCTCCTTTACTCCAGGCAGGGCATCCGATTTTGAATTACATAGACGACTGGCTGATATTAGCTCAGTCTCAGGAGCTAGTGCTCGACATCGGGACGTCGTTTGTAGCTCATCTCGACTCTCTAGGCTTGAGACTCAACGCCGAGAAGAGCGTTCTCTCGCCGCCAAAGGACAACATATCTAGGGGTTGTTTGGGACTCAACCGAGATGCAGGCTGTCTCCTGCACGTGTCGGGTCCATTCTAACTACCCTGAAAGCTATCAGGCTAGGCCAGGAAGTGGCTGTGCACTTCATTCAAAGAATATTGGGTCTCATGGCATCTGCATCCACGGTAATTCCTTTGGGCCTTCTGCACATGAGACCGTTTCAGCTGTGGAGAGCCAGGGGTTTCATCCAAGGGCCAACCCCTGAAGCAAATAAGGGTTACGCCAGCTTCGTACCCTATCTATCTTTCAGACCCCAGTTTCTCACTTTGGGTCCCACCCTAGGTCCATGTTGTGATGCTGGGGACCAGCCCAAGGGATATGGAGAGGCCATCTCTCTGCAGATGAAGCTGTATTTCTGGGGCCCTCAAAGCGCGTAGCTACCATTTCTAGCATGGTCATCAGCTCAGGCTGTCTGTTGACAAGCTAGATGTTGCTGCTGGCTGACAAGTCCTATGTGAGCAGAATTGTCCAGACAGGCTGTGACACATGGGGAGTGGAAACTCCACCCCGAGGTAGTGAGCCAAATCTGGGAAAGATTTTACGAAGCAGAGGTGGACCTCTTTGCTTCACAGCAGACAGCACAATGTCCCCTCTACTTCTCTCTGACTCCTCCAGCTCCCTGGGTCTGGACGCAATGGCCCATGTGTGGCCCAGACTGCGCCTTTATGCATTTCCCCGGTGGCTCTGCTCCCGGAGTCCTGGCGAAGGTCCGTCAATGCGGGTTGCGCCTCTTACTAGTAGCGCTCCAACCAGAGTGTGGTTCTCAGATCCTAATATCTCTCCTCGACGGCTCGCCATGGGCGATTCCGACCAGGAGGGATCTCCTTTCTCAGGCACAGGGACAGTGTTTCATCCCCGGCCCGAGCTCTGGAACCTTTACGTCTGGCCCCTGAGACCACTTAAGAGATGTCGGGCTCCCAGCCCCTGTTGTAGAGACTATTCTGAGCGCTAGGTCTCCCTCTACTAGGAGAGCCTATGCCTGCAGATGGCGTGTCTTTGATGCCTGGTGTGCTACACATCATGCAGACCCAGTCCACTGCCAGATTGCTTCAGTGCTGGAGTTTCTGCAGGACAAACTGTCCTCGGGCACTAATCCTAGCACACTCAGGGGTTTTCGTGGCCGCCATTTCGCTTGCCACGCCCTGATTGACGGGGTCTCGATAGGAGACATCCTCTAGTTGCCCGCTTCATTCGAGGTGCCAAGCGGTTGAGACCCCAAACTAGAGCTAGAGTTCCTTCCTGGGACCTAGCTATAGTGCTGGAGGGCTTAGTAAGCACTCCTTTTGAACCACTGGAGTCAGCGTCTGTTAAATTTCTGACTCTAAAAATGGTTCTTCTGGCGGCCATTACCACTCTCAAGAGGGTTGGAGATTTGCAGGCTCTGTCAGTTTCGCCCTCCTGCCTAGACTTTGCTCCCGGGCTGGTCAAAGCCATTTTGCATCCTCACCCTAACTATCTTCCAAAAGTTCCATTCTCGACCTTAAATCCGGTCGTTCTTGAAGCCTTCTGTCCTCCGCCATTTACAACACCGAGCAGGAGAGACTTCACTTACTGTGTCCAGCACGTGCCCTCCAGACTTATGTCCACCGCACTAGCCAGTGGCGTAAGTCCGAACAGCTGTTTATATATTACGGGGCTGCAAGCTGGGGGTTGCAGCTACCAGACAAACTATATCACGTTGGGTGAGGGATGCCATTGCCCTGGCCTATGACGTGCGCGGTCAAACTTCGCCCATAGGTGTGAGGGCTCATTCTACTAGAGGGTTGCAGCTTCAACAGCTCTAGCAAAAGGTGCCCCTCTGCAGCAAGTTTGTGATGCGGCAGGCTGGTCCTCTCCGCACACATTCATCAGATTCTATAGCTTGGATGTTCATGCTACTGTGGGCTCGCATGTCCTTGAGTCATCATCCCAAAATTGTGTTTGAGACCTCTTTTGTGTTTGTGCACACTTCACAACCCGAGGGTCCAGACACTTACAGTGCGGCGGCGTTGGTATTCTCGTTCCCCATAGCGTAATGCTCGCAGCATCGAGTGTAGCTTTTGACAGGGAACGCCTCGGGTTACTTGACTGTAACCCTGTTCCCTTAAAAAGCGGAACGATGCTGCGCTGCAATGCCGCACTGGGCGTGTCGGCGCTCTTCAGACAAAGTTGACCTGAGGACGCTCCGCGTCACGTGTTATTATACCCTCTGTTCAGGTGCGCGCAATCACACAGCTGCCGCTGATGAGCTGCGTCACCAACAGAGGTATTATAAGCCAATTCTTGGCGTGTTTGACACACGTGCTTCCAACCGGTCACACAAAGAATGTTATAGCGTAATGCTACGCAGCATCTCGTTCCGCTTTTTAAGGGAACAGGGTTACAGTCAAGTAACCCGAGACGTTACATCTGTGTGTGACTGTCATTTTAGTTACTTCTGTGTGTGACTGTCATTTTAGTCACTTCTGCGTGTGACTGTCATATTAGTTACATCTGTGTGTGACTGTCATTTTAGTTACTTCTGCGTGTGACTGTCATTTTAGTCACTTCTGCGTGTGACTGTCATATTAGTTACATCTGTGTGTGACTGTCATTTTAGTTACTTCTGCGTGTGACTGTCATATTAGTTACATCTGTGTGTGACTGTAGTTTTAGTTACTTCTGTGCGTGACTGTCATTTTAGTTACTTCTGTGTGTGACTGTCATTTTAGTTACTTCTGTTTGTGACTGTCATTTTAGTTACTTCTGTGTGTGACTGTCATTTTAGTTACATCTGTGTGTGACTGTCATTTTAGTTACTTCTGTGTGTGTGACTGTCATTTTAGTTACTTCTGCGTGTGACTGTCATTTTAGTTACTTCTGTTTGTGACTGTCATTTTAGTTACTTCTGTGTGTGACTGTCATTTTAGTTACTTCTGTGTGTGACTGTCATTTTAGTTACATCTGTGTGTGACTGTCATTTTAGTTACTTCTGTGTGTGTGACTGTCATTTTAGTTACTTCTGTGTGACTGTCATTTTAGTTACTTCTGTTTGTGACTGTCATTTTAGTTACTTCTGTGTGTGACTGTCATTTTAGTTACTTCTGTGTGTGACTGTCATTTTAGTTACATCTGTGTGTGACTGTCATTTTAGTTACTTCTGTGTGTGACTGTCATTTTAGTTACTTCTGCGTGTGACTGTCATTTTAGTTACTTCTGTTTGTGACTGTCATTTTAGTTACTTCTGTGTGTGACTGTCATTTTAGTTACTTCTGTGTGTGACTGTCATTTTAGTTACTTCTGTGCGTGACTGTCATTTTAGTTACTTCTGTGTGTGACTGTCATTTTAGTTACATCTGTGTGTGACTGTCATTTTAGTTACTTCTGTGTGTGACTGTCATTTTAGTTACTTCTGTGTGCGTGACTGTCATTTTAGTTACTTCTGTGTGTGACTGTCATTTTAGTTACATCTGTGTGTGACTGTCATTTTAGTTACTTCTGTGCGTGACTGTCATTTTAGTTACTTCTGCGTGTGACTGTCATATTAGTTACATCTGTGTGTGACTCCAGATGAGACACACCTATTTCCACTCTTCTCATCACCTCTGTATAAATCTGCTCTACTCACCTCCACACTGCCAAATTATTCCGTCCTGTTCTGAGTTCAACTGGTAATAGACCTGAGCTTTATCTCTAGAGGGAGGGGCTTAACCTTAAACTAACTCTGATTGGACCAGGCTGTTCTGGTCTCATAGTCGTTGGCTCTGAAAGGAGGTATGACTCCTGATGTGAGGGGTCGTTAAGGCTCAGGAGAGTCATTAGTGACACTGCTCAATTCAGGTGCAGAGTCGTTAGTGACACTGCTCCATTTAGGTGCAGAGTCGTTGGTGACACTGCCCATTCAGATGCTGTGGTTGTTGTTCTAGGGTGCAACTCTTTTTTTTTAGCAACATGAATCTGAGGGCACTACTGACTCTGCACCTGAATAGAGCAGTGTCACTAATAACTCTGCACCTTAATGGAGCAGTGTCACTAACAACTCTCCTTAACGACCTTCAGGAGTCACACTTCCTTTTCAGAGCCAACGACTATGAGACCAGAACGGCCTGGTCCAATCAGGTTTAGTTTCAGGTTTAGCCCCTCCCTCTTGAAATAAAGCTCAGCTCTTTTACCTGTTGAACTCAAAATTGATAAAGTTTCTTGGAATTAGAGACAAAATGTCTTCACCTTGAAAACTGAGTCCAGATGCTTTTACTTTAACCTTTTTTTCAAGACGATCTGGATGACTGAGAACCTTCAAAGACATCTCCAAATAAATGTAACTTGGCATTTATTTTCGCAACAAGAATTAACTAACCTCGTTTCTGTGTTCGGCATGTGTCTGATCAGCTGTGGCTCATGACGAACAGCCTTCTGTTCAACGACTGGCAGGTTGTGGGTTTGATTCCGACTCAGACCACAGCTCTGCAGAAGTATTAGTTCTGTGGTATGAGTTATCCTGTTATTCTACTATCTCTGCGTCAGGTCTGAGGCCAGATGAGTTTTTAATCAAATGAAGTGTGTGAGAGAGTTCTGTCACTTTATTTATGTCACTTTAATTTGAAAAACACAAATAGAGTCTAACTTTTTAAAAGGAAAGGAGCAGAAACATGTCTCATACATGTCTCTCTGGATCAGACATGTCGAACTCAAGGCTCGAGTCTAAATATGGTATATACAGTTTATGATTTATGTGGGTCAAGTGATATTATAGCAGTAAGTTTGGACTATTAGAACAGGTCTTAGATGGATTTGAACAGGTCTTAGATGGATTTGAACAGGTTTGAGTTGGATTTGAACGGGTTTAATTTGGATTTGAACAGGTTTGAGTTGGATTTAAACAGGTTTGAGTTGGATTTGAACGGGTTTAAGTTGGATTTGAACAGGTTTTAGTTGGATTTGAACAGGTTTTAATTGGATTTGAACAGGTTTTAATTGGATTTGAACAGGTTTTAATTGGATTTGAACAGGTTGATTTGAACAGGTTTTGGTTGGATTTGAACAGGTTTTAATTGGATTTGAACAGGTTTAAGTTGGATTTGAACAGGTTTTAGTTGGATTTGAACAAGTTTTAATTGGATTTGAACAGGTTTTGGTTGGATTTGAACAGGTTTTAATTGGATTTGAACAGGTTTTGGTTGGATTTGAACAGGTTTTAATTGGATTTGAACAGGTTTTGGTTGGATTTGAACAAGTTTTAATTGGATTTGAACAAGTTTTGGTTGGATTTGAACAGGTTTTAGTTGGATTTGAACTGGTTTTGGTTGGATTTGAACAGGTTTTACTTGGATTTGAACAGGTTTTAATTGGATTTGAACAGGTTTTGATTGGATTTGAACAGGTTTTAATTGGATTTGAACAGGTTTGAGTTGGATTTGAACAGGTTTTAATTGGATTTGAACAGGTTTCAGTTGGATTTGAACAGGTTTTAGTTGGATTTGAACAGGTTTTAGTTGGATTTGAACAGGTTTTAATTGGATTTGAACAGGTTTTAATTGGATTTGAACAGGTTTTAATTGGATTTGAACAGGTTTAAGTTGGATTTGAACAGGCTTTAATTGGTTTTGAACAGGTTTCAGTTGGATTTGAACAGGTTTTAATTGGATTTGAACAGGTTTTGGTTGGATTTGAACAGGTTTTAATTGGATTTGAACAGGTTTTGGTTGGATTTGAACAGGTTTTAATTGGATTTGAACAGGTTTAAGTTGGATTTGAACAGGTTTTAGTTGGATTTGAACAGGTTTTGGTTGGATTTGAACAGGTTTTAATTGGATTTGAACAGGTTTTGGTTGGATTTGAACAGGTTTTAATTGGATTTGAACAGGTTTAAGTTGGATTTGAACAGGTTTTAGTTGGATTTGAACAAGTTTTAATTGGATTTGAACAGGTTTGAGTTGGATTTGAACAGGTTCTAGTTGGATTTGAACAGGTTTAAGTTGGATTTGAACAGGTTTTAATTGGATTTGAACAGGTTTTGGTTGGATTTGAACAAGTTTTAATTGGATTTGAACAGGTTTTGGTTGGATTTGAACAGGTTTTAATTGGATTTGAACAGGTTTAAGTTGGATTTGAACAAGTTTTAATTGGATTTGAACAAGTTTTGGTTGGATTTGAACAGGTTTTAGTTGGATTTGAACAGGTTTTAATTGGATTTGAACAGGTTTTGATTGGATTTGAACAGGTTTTAATTGGATTTGAACAGGTTTGAGTTGGATTTGAACAGGTTTTAATTGGATTTGAACAGGTTTCAGTTGGATTTGAACAGGTTTTAGTTGGATTTGAACAGGTTTTAGTTGGATTTGAACAGGTTTTAATTGGATTTGAACAGGTTTTAATTGGATTTGAACAGGTTTGAGTTGGATTTGAACAGGTTTTAGATGGATTTGAACAGGCTTTAATTGGTTTTGAACAGGTTTTAATTGGATTTGAACAGGTTTGAGTTGGATTTGAACAGGTTTGAGTTGGATTTGAACAGGTTTTAATTGGATTTGAACAGGTTTTGGTTGGATTTGAACAAGTTTTAATTGGATTTGAACAGGTTTTGGTTGGATTTGAACAGGTTTTAATTGGATTTGAACAGGTTTTGGTTGGATTTGAACAGGTTTTAATTGGATTTGAACAGGTTTAAGTTGGATTTGAACAGGTTTTAGTTGGATTTGAACAAGTTTTAATTGGATTTGAACAGGTTTTGGTTGGATTTGAACAGGTTTTAATTGGATTTGAACAGGTTTTGGTTGGATTTGAACAAGTTTTAATTGGATTTGAACAGGTTTTAGTTGGATTTGAACAGGTGTTATAAGAATTTTATTCTTATAATTGTGTATATTGTTTATAGTTAGTGGGTGCTCATAGTTCTCTACAGGTCATGTCAAATCATGTTATGTCCTCCATGTTAGTCCAAGCATGGAGTAGACATAACTAAAGACATGGCTTGCCATGGGACTTCTGCACCTGGAGCCTGGAGCTGGGGCCTTGAGGGGAGGGTGTATGCAAGATACACCTCCCACTGACAGCCCCACGGCAGTGATATAAAATGTAATGTTTTGCTTACCTCTGTAAGCAAAACTGATATATCTGTGTACTTTGCTTCTCCTTGTAAGGAATAAAACCTGGCCTTTCGCTTTTTATAATATAATCTGTCTCCGTGTCTCTCTGGATAATATAAGGATATAGAATTCTTTTGGACATATAGAATTCTTATAACAACAGGTTTTAGTTGGATTTGAACAGGTTTTAGTTGGATTTGAACAGGTTTTAATTGGATTTGAACAGGTTTTAATTGGATTTGAACAGGTTTTAATTGGATTTGAACAGGTTTAAGTTGGATTTGAACAGGCTTTAATTGGTTTTGAACAGGTTTCAGTTGGATTTGAACAGGTTTGAGTTGGATTTGAACAGGTTTGAGTTGGATTTGAACAGGTTTTAATTGGATTTGAACAGGTTTTGGTTGGATTTGAACAAGTTTTAATTGGATTTGAACAGGTTTTAGTTGGATTTGAACAGGTTTTAATTGGATTTGAACAGGTTTTGATTGGATTTGAACAGGTTTTAATTGGATTTGAACAGGTTTTAATTGGATTTGAACAGGTTTTGGTTGGATTTGAACAAGTTTTAATTGGATTTGAACAGGTTTGTTGGATTTGAACAGGTTTTAGTTGGATTTGAACAAGTTTTAATTGGATTTGAACAGGTTTTGGTTGGATTTGAACAGGTTTTAATTGGATTTGAACAGGTTTTGGTTGGATTTGAACAAGTTTTAATTGGATTTGAACAGGTTTTGGTTGGATTTGAACAAGTTTTAATTCGATTTGAACAGGTTTAAGTTGGATTTGAACAGGTTTTAATTGGATTTGAACAGGTTTTGGTTGGATTTGAACAAGTTTTAATTGGATTTGAACAGGTTTTGGTTGGATTTGAACAGGTTTTAATTGGATTTGAACAGGTTTAAGTTGGATTTGAACAGGTTTTAGTTGGATTTGAACAGGTTTTAATTGGATTTGAACAGGTTTTGGTTGGATTTGAAAAGGTTTTAATTGGATTTGAACAGGTTTTGGTTGGATTTGAACAGGTTTTAATTGGATTTGAACAGGTTTTGGTTGGATTTGAACAGGTTTTAATTGGATTTGAACAGGTTTTGGTTGGATTTGAACAGGTTTTAGTTGGATTTGAACTGGTTTTGGTTGGATTTGAACAGGTTTTAGTTGGATTTGAACAGGTTTTAATTGGATTTGAACAGGTTTTGATTGGATTTGAACAGGTTTTAATTGGATTTGAACAGGTTTGAGTTGGATTTGAACAGGTTTTAATTGGATTTGAACAGGTTTGAGTTGGATTTGAACAGGTTTTAATTGGATTTGAACAGGTTTTAATTGGATTTGAACAGGTTTTAGTTGGATTTGAACAAGTTTTAATTGGATTTGAACAGGTTTTGGTTGGATTTGAAAAGGTTTTAATTGGATTTGAACAGGTTTTGGTTGGATTTGAACAGGTTTTAATTGGATTTGAACAGGTTTTGGTTGGATTTGAACAAGGTTTAATTGGATTTGAACAAGTTTTGGTTGGATTTGAACAGGTTTTAGTTGGATTTGAACTGGTTTTGGTTGGATTTGAACAGGTTTTAGTTGGATTTGAACAGGTTTTAATTGGATTTGAACAGGTTTTGATTGGATTTGAACAGGTTTTAATTGGATTTGAACAGGTTTGAGTTGGATTTGAACAGGTTTTAATTGGATTTGAACAGGTTTGAGTTGGATTTGAACAGGTTTTAATTGGATTTGAACAGGTTTCAGTTGGATTTGAACAGGTTTTAATTGGATTTGAACAGGTTTGAGTTGGATTTGAACAGGTTTTAATTGGATTTGAACAGGTTTGAGTTGGATTTGAACAGGTTTTAATTGGATTTGAACAGGTTTGAGTTGGATTTGAACAGGTTTTAATTGGATTTGAACAGGTTTCAGTTGGATTTGAACAGGTTTTAATTGGATTTGAACAGGTTTGAGTTGGATTTGAACAGGTTTTAATTGGATTTGAACAGGTTTTAGTTGGATTTGAACAGGTTTTAATTGGATTTGAACAGGTTTTAATTGGATTTGAACAGGTTTAGTTGGATTTGAACAGGTTTTAGTTGGATTTGAACAGGTTTTGGTTGGATTTGAACAGGTTTTAGTTGGATTTGAACAGGTTTGAGTTGGATTTGAACAGGTTTTAGTTGGATTTGAACAGGTTTTAGTTGGATTTGAACAGGTTTTGATTGGATTTGAACAGGTTTTAGAATTGGATTTGAACAGGTTTTAATATGGATTTAGGTTTGGGATTTGAACAGGTTTTAGTTGGATTTGAACAGGTTTTAGTTGGATTTGAACAGGTTTTAATTGGATTTGAACAGGTTTGGTTGGATTTGAACAGGTTTTAATTGGATTTGAACAGGTTTAAGTTGGATTTGAACAGGTTTAATTGGATTTGAACAGGTTTCAGTTGGATTTGAACAGGTTTGAGTTGGATTTGAACAGGTTTGAGTTGGATTTGAACAGGTTTTAATTGGATTTGAACAGGTTTTGGTTGGATTTGAACAAGGTTTTAATTGGATTTGAACAGGTTTTAGTTGGATTTGAACAGGTTTTAATTGGATTTGAACAGGTTTTGATTGGATTTGAACAGGTTTTAATTGGATTTGAACAGGTTTTAATTGGATTTGAACAGGTTTTGGTTGGATTTGAACAGGTTTTAATTGGATTTGAACAGGTTTAAGTTGGATTTGAACAGGTTTTAGTTGGATTTGAACAAGTTTTAATTGGATTTGAACAGGTTTTGGTTGGATTTGAACAGGTTTTAATTGGATTTGAACAGGTTTTAATTGGATTTGAACAGGTTTAAGTTGGATTTGAACAGGCTTTAATTGGTTTTGAACAGGTTTCAGTTGGATTTGAACAGGTTTGAGTTGGATTTGAACAGGTTTGAGTTGGATTTGAACAGGTTTTAATTGGATTTGAACAGGTTTTGGTTGGATTTGAACAGGTTTTAATTGGATTTGAACAGGTTTTGGTTGGATTTGAACAGGTTTTAATTGGATTTGAACAGGTTTAAGTTGGATTTGAACAGGTTTTAGTTGGATTTGAACAGGTTTTAATTGGATTTGAACAGGTTTTAGTTGGATTTGAACAGGTTTTAATTGGATTTGAACAGGTTTTGATTGGATTTGAACAGGTTTTAATTGGATTTGAACAGGTTTTAATTGGATTTGAACAGGTTTTGCTGGATTTGAACAAGTTTTAATTGGATTTGAACAGGTTTTGGTTGGATTTGAACAGGTTTTAATTGGATTTGAACAGGTTTTAATTGGATTTGAACAGGTTTGAGTTGGATTTGAACAGGTTTTAATTGGATTTGAACAGGTTTTAATTGGATTTGAACAGGTTTTAATTGGATTTGAACAGGTTTAAGTTGGATTTGAACAGGCTTTAATTGGTTTTGAACAGGTTTCAGTTGGATTTGAACAGGTTTTGAGTTGGATTTGAACAGGTTTGAGTTGGATTTGAACAGGTTTTAATTGGATTTGAACAGGTTTTGGTTGGATTTGAACAAGTTTTAATTGGATTTGAACAGGTTTTAGTTGGATTTGAACAGGTTTTAATTGGATTTGAACAGGTTTTGTTTGAATTTGAACAGGTTTTGGTTGTATTTGAACAGGTTTTGAGTTGGATTTGAACAGGTTTTGGTTGGATTTGAACAGGTTTTAATTGGATTTGAACAGGTTTAAGTTGGATTTGAACAGGTTTTAGTTGGATTTGAACAAGTTTTAATTGGATTTGAACAGGTTTTGGTTGGATTTGAACAGGTTTTAATTGGATTTGAACAGGTTTTAATTGGATTTGAACAGGTTTAAGTTGGATTTGAACAGGCTTTAATTGGTTTTGAACAGGTTTCAGTTGGATTTGAACAGGTTTGAGTTGGATTTGAACAGGTTTGAGTTGGATTTGAACAGGTTTTAATTGGATTTGAACAGGTTTTGGTTGGATTTGAACAAGTTTTAATTGGATTTGAACAGGTTTTGGTTGGATTTGAACAGGTTTTAATTGGATTTGAACAGGTTTAAGTTGGATTTGAACAGGTTTTAGTTGGATTTGAACAAGTTTTAATTGGATTTGAACAGGTTTTAGTTGGATTTGAACAGGTTTTAATTGGATTTGAACAGGTTTTGATTGGATTTGAACAGGTTTTAATTGGATTTGAACAGGTTTTAATTGGATTTGAACAGGTTTTGGTTGGATTTGAACAAGTTTTAATTGGATTTGAACAGGTTTTGGTTGGATTTGAACAGGTTTTAATTGGATTTGAACAGGTTTTGGTTGGATTTGAACAAGTTTTAATTGGATTTGAACAGGTTTTAGTTGGATTTGAACAGGTTTTAATTGGATTTGAACAGGTTTTGATTGGATTTGAACAGGTTTTAGTTGGATTTGAACAGGTTTTAATTGGATTTGAACAGGTTTTGGTTGGATTTGAACAGGTTTTTTGGATTTGAACAGGTTTAAGTTGGATTTGAACAGGTTTTAGTTGGATTTGAACAAGTTTTAATTGGATTTGAACAGGTTTTGGTTGGATTTGAACAGGTTTTAATTGGATTTGAACAGGTTTTAATTGGATTTGAACAGGTTTAAGTTGGATTTGAACAGGCTTTAATTGGTTTTGAACAGGTTTTAGTTGGATTTGAACAGGTTTGAGTTGGATTTGAACAGGTTTGAGTTGGATTTGAACAGGTTTTAATTGGATTTGAACAGGTTTTGGTTGGATTTGAACAAGTTTTAATTGGATTTGAACAGGTTTTGGTTGGATTTGAACAGGTTTTAATTGGATTTGAACAGGTTTAAGTTGGATTTGAACAGGTTTTAGTTGGATTTGAACAAGTTTTAATTGGATTTGAACAGGTTTTAGTTGGATTTGAACAGGTTTTAATTGGATTTGAACAGGTTTTGATTGGATTTGAACAGGTTTTAATTGGATTTGAACAGGTTTTAATTGGATTTGAACAGGTTTTGGTTGGATTTGAACAAGTTTTAATTGGATTTGAACAGGTTTTGGTTGGATTTGAACAGGTTTTAATTGGATTTGAACAGGTTTTAATTGGATTTGAACAGGTTTGAGTTGGATTTGAACAGGTTTTAATTGGATTTGAACAGGTTTTAATTGGATTTGAACAGGTTTTAATTGGATTTGAACAGGTTTAAGTTGGATTTGAACAGGTTTTAATTGGATTTGAACAGGTTTTCAGTTGGATTTGAACAGGTTTGAGTTGGATTTGAACAGGTTTTGAGTTGGATTTGAACAGGTTTTAATTGGATTTGAACAGGTTTTGTTGGATTTGAACAAGTTTTAATTGGATTTGAACAGGTTTTAGTTGGATTTGAACAGGTTTTAATTGGATTTGAACAGGTTTTGATTGGATTTGAACAGGTTTTAATTGGATTTGAACAGGTTTTTTGGATTTGAACAGGTTTTGGTTGGATTTGAACAGGTTTTAATTGGATTTGAACAGGTTTAAGTTGGATTTGAACAGGTTTTAGTTGGATTTGAACAAGTTTTAATTGGATTTGAACAGGTTTTGGTTGGATTTGAACAGGTTTTAATTGGATTTGAACAGGTTTAATTGGATTTGAACAGGTTTAAGTTGGATTTGAACAGGCTTTAATTGGTTTTGAACAGGTTTCAGTTGGATTTGAACAGGTTTGAGTTGGATTTGAACAGGTTTGAGTTGGATTTGAACAGGTTTTAATTGGATTTGAACAGGTTTTGGTTGGATTTGAACAAGTTTTAATTGGATTTGAACAGGTTTTGGTTGGATTTGAACAGGTTTTAATTGGATTTGAACAGGTTTAGTTGGATTTGAACAGGTTTTAGTTGGATTTGAACAAGTTTTAATTGGATTTGAACAGGTTTTAGTTGGATTTGAACAGGTTTTAATTGGATTTGAACAGGTTTTGATTGGATTTGAACAGGTTTTAATTGGATTTGAACAGGTTTTAATTGGATTTGAACAGGTTTTGGTTGGATTTGAACAAGTTTTAATTGGATTTGAACAGGTTTTGGTTGGATTTGAACAGGTTTTAATTGGATTTGAACAGGTTTTAATTGGATTTGAACAGGTTTGAGTTGGATTTGAACAGGTTTTAATTGGATTTGAACAGGTTTGAGTTGGATTTGAACTGGTTGAACCAGAGCAGCTCAGGGACAGAGGACAGTCGATCTGGAGGCGCCTGCTCCTTATCGTCCTGACGCTGATAAACGGAGCTTCTTCTTTCCTTTAAAGGAAGCTAACACCCACAGAGTGGACCAGACCTGGTCTGACCTGGACCTGGGCTCATTTAAAACCCTAATCTCTGTTTCCATTTTCAGAATCAGAGAGACACTCTCCAGACGCAGCCTCACTTCACCGTCTCTGAGTCTTCAACAGTCTGTCCTGAGTTAGACCTTTGAAGACCTGGTTTAGACCTGGTTTAGTCCAGGTTCAGTCCTGGTTAAGACCTGGTTTAGACCTGGTTTAGACCTGGTTTAGACCGGGTTTAGACCTGGTTTAGACCTGGTTTAGACCTGGTTTAGACCTGGTTTAGTCCTGGTTTAGACCTGGTTTAGTCCTGGTTTAGTCCTGGTTTAGTTCTAGTTTAGACCTGGTTTAGACCTGGTTTAGACCTGGTTTAGTCCTGGTTTAGACCTGGTTTAGTCCTGTTTTAGATCTGGTTTAGAGCTGGTTTAGTCCTGGTTTAGTCCTGGTTTAGTCCTGGTTTAGTCCTGGTTTAGTCCTGGTTTAGAGCTGGTTTAGTCCTGGTTTAGTCCTGGTTTAGTCCTGGTTTAGACCTGGTTTAGTCCTGGTTTAGTCCCGGTTTAGTCCCGGTTTAGACCTGGTTTAGTCCTGGTTTAGTCCCGGGTTAGTCCTGGTTTAGACCTGGTTTAGACCTGGTTTAGTCCTGGTTTAGTCCCGGTTTAGACCTGGTTTAGTCCTGTTTTAGATCTGGTTTAGAGCTGGTTTAGTCCTGGTTTAGTCCTGGTTTAGTCCTGGTTTAGACCTGGTTTAGTCCTGTTTTAGACCTGGTTTAGTCCTGGTTTAGTCCCGGTTTAGTCCTGGTTTAGTCCTGTTTTAGTCCCGGTTTAGACCTGGTTTAGTCCTGGTTTAGTCCCTGTTTAGACCTGGTTTAGTCCTGGTTTAGTCCCGGTTTAGTCCTGGTTTAGACCTGGTTTAGACCTGGTTTAGTCCTGGTTTAGTCCTGGTTTAGACCTGGTTTAGTCCTGTTTTAGACCTGGTTTAGACCTGGTTTAGACCTGGTTTAGTCCTTGTTTAGACCTGGTTTAGTCCTGTTTTAGACCTGGTTTAGTCCTGGTTTAGTCCCGGTTTAGTCCTGGTTTAGACCTGGTTTAGTCCTGTTTTAGATCTGGTTTAGAGCTGGTTTAGTCCTGGTTTAGTCCTGGTTTAGTCCTGGTTTAGTCCTGGTTTAGTCCTGGTTTAGAGCTGGTTTAGTCCTGGTTTAGACCTGGTTTAGTCCTGTTTTAGACCTGGTTTAGACCTGGTTTAGACCTGGTTTAGTCCTTGTTTAGACCTGGTTTAGTCCTGTTTTAGACCTGGTTTAGTCCTGGTTTAGTCCCGGTTTAGTCCTGGTTTAGACCTGGTTTAGTCCTGTTTTAGATCTGGTTTAGAGCTGGTTTAGTCCTGGTTTAGTCCTGGTTTAGTCCTGGTTTAGTCCTGGTTTAGTCCTGGTTTAGTCCTGGTTTAGAGCTGGTTTAGTCCTGGTTTAGTCCTGGTTTAGTCCTGGTTTAGACCTGGTTTAGTCCTGGTTTAGTCCCGGTTTAGACCTGGTTTAGTCCTGTTTTAGTCCCGGTTTAGTCCTGGTTTAGACCTGGTTTAGACCTGTTCTAGTTTAGATCTGGGATGGTCCTTCTAGGGGAGGAGCTGGGGGCAGTTCTTGGTTTTTAAAAGCCAAGGACCTGTTCTCGGTCTCAGTCCGGTTCTTTCGGTGGATTTTCTCTCGTGGGAAGCTTCAATCGTAAGCTTCACAAACTTTCAATTTTTTATTTACATCTGTATAACTTTTTTCTTCAAGATTTAAATTTGTTTCAGCACTTCTTAGTTCCTCTCATTTACACTTTTTTCTAACCTTACTTTTCATATTTTGCACTTTTGACCTACTTGTTATTACTTTTTATTTAACCAGTGTTTTCAGTTTTTTTTTTAGTTTTTAAATTTACAGATTTTGTTGTAGTTTTTCAGCGTATTTTTCATTTTTTACATAATCTTGAATTTATTTAAAGTTCTTTCTACTTTTTCTTTTCTTTTTTTAACCTTTTCCTCCATGTTTTACTCAAACAGTTTTGTTCTACATTAAATAATTCTTTGCTGAAGTTCCCACTTTTTCATTTTTGAATACAACATTGTTTTGTAAAAATGGGCGATGCTTTGATGGCAGAGTTCGGTAAAGCCGCTCCGTTCCTGCGTAAGTCGGATCGTGAACGTTTGGAAGCTCAGACCCGACCTTTTGACATAAAAACCGAGTGCTTTGTCATTGACGAAAAAGTTGAATATGTCAAAGGCACAATCATTAGCAAAGACAAGGGGATGGTGACGGTGAAGAAGTTTAATAATGACACCGTTACCGTTAAAGAGTCTGACGTACATCCACAGAACCCACCCAAATTTGATAAAATTGAAGACATGGCGATGTTAACATTTCTGCACGAACCGGCTGTCCTCTTTAACTTGAAAGAACGGTACGCCGCATGGATGATCTACACGTACTCCGGTCTCTTCTGTGTCACCATCAACCCCTACAAATGGCTGCCGGTTTACGACTCTGAAGTGGTGACGGCCTATCGCGGTAAAAAACGCAGCGAGTCCCCTCCGCACATCTTCTCCATCTCAGATAACGCGTACCAGTACATGCTGACCGGACCGCGAGAACCAGTCCGTGCTGATCACAGGAGAATCTGGAGCCGGCAAAACTGTCAACACCAAACGTGTGATCCAGTATTTTGCCAGCATCGCGGCCGTGGGAGCCTCTGCAAAGAAAGACCAGAACAAAGGGACCTTGGAGGACCAGATCATCCAAGCAAACCCAGCTTTAGAGGCTTTCGGAAATGCAAAAACTGCCCGTAATGACAACTCGTCTCGATTTGGGAAGTTTATCCGGATTCACTTCGGGACAAGCGGAAAGCTGTCCTCGGCCGATATTGAGACTTATCTGTTGGAAAAATCCCGAGTCACGTTTCAGCTTAAAGCCGAACGGAACTACCACATCTTTTACCAAATCATGTCCAACCAAAAGCCTGAGCTGCTTGACATGCTGCTGATCACCAATAATCCGTACGATTATTCCTACACTTCGCAAGGAGAGGTCACTGTCGCCTCCATTAACGACTCTGAGGAGCTCATGGCAACCGACAGCGCATTTGACATCCTCGGCTTTACTCCCGAAGAGAAGATGGGGGTTTACAAACTGACCGGAGCGATAATGCACAACGGAAACATGAAGTTCAAGCAGAAACAACGCGAAGAACAGGCCGAACCTGATGGCACTGAATCGGCTGACAAATCCGCGTTTTTAATGGGTCTAAACTCGGCTGACCTTATCAAAGGCCTGTGCCATCCCAGAGTCAAAGTCGGGAATGAGTATGTGACCAAAGGACAGAGCGTTGATCAGGTTTACTATTCCATCGGGGCTCTGGCCAAGTCTGTTTACGAGAAAATGTTCAGCTGGATGGTCGTCCGGATCAACCAAAGTCTAGACACCAAGCAGCATCGGCAGTACTTCATTGGAGTCCTGGACATCGCTGGATTTGAGATCTTTGACTACAACACGTTCGAACAGCTGTGCATTAACTACACAAATGAGAAGCTGCAGCAGTTTTTCAACCACCACATGTTTGTTCTGGAGCAGGAGGAGTACAAGAAGGAGGGCATCGACTGGGAGTTCATCGACTTTGGCATGGACCTGCAAGCCTGCATCGACCTGATCGAGAAACCACTTGGAATCCTGTCTATTTTAGAAGAAGAGTGTATGTTCCCCAAAGCCAGCGATCAGACATTCAAATCCAAACTTTATGATAATCATTTAGGCAAGAATAAGATGTTTGAGAAGCCGAGAGCTGCCAAAGGTAAAGCCGAGGCCCACTTCGCGCTTGTCCATTATGCCGGGACTGTGGACTATAACATCACCAACTGGCTCGTCAAGAACAAGGATCCACTCAACGAAACTGTGGCCGGACTTTACCAGAAATCCTCCCTGAAGCTGCTTAGTCTGCTGTTTTCCTCCTACAGTGGCATTGATTCGGCCGAGAAGTCTGGAGGAGGTGGAAAAGGTGCCAAAAAGAAGGGCTCGTCTTTTCAGACAGTTTCTGCGCTTCACAGAGAAAATCTTAACAAACTTATGACAACTCTAAAAACCACTCATCCACATTTTGTGCGGTGCCTGATCCCGAACGAGAACAAAACCCCTGGCATCATGGATAACTGCCTTGTCCTGCACCAGCTGAGGTGTAATGGCGTTCTCGAGGGAATTCGGATCTGCCAAAAAGGCTTTCCAAACCGAGTCCTGTACGGCGACTTCAAGCAGCGATATCGAATTCTCAATGCCTCTGCGATTCCTGAAGGACAGTTTATGGACTGCAAAAAAAGCGCAGAGAAGCTGCTTGGGTCATTGGACATAGACCATACTCAGTACAAGTTTGGACACACTAAAGTCTTCTTTAAAGCCGGACTTTTGGGAACGTTAGAGGAAATGAGAGATGAGCAACTGTCACGGATTATTACCAGGATTCAAGCTAACGCCCGAGCGCTGCTAATGAGAGATAAGTTTGCAAAGTTAGTGGAAAGAAGGGATGCGTTGATGGTAATCCAGTGGAACCTG
The DNA here is from genome assembly GCA_024416835.2 of Perccottus glenii. Lineage (NCBI taxonomy): Eukaryota > Metazoa > Chordata > Actinopteri > Gobiiformes > Odontobutidae > Perccottus > Perccottus glenii. The sequence goes on from CM044564.2 coordinate 113,680, forward strand.
AGATCGTTTTTAGCAGTCAAAAGCTGGCCTTGGATGAAACTTTTCTTTAAAATCAAGCCACTGTTGAAAAGCGCAGAAGCAGAGAAGGAAATGGCAAATATGAAAGATGAGTTTAACAAAGTCAAAGAGGGGCTGGAGAAGTCTGAAACAAGACGCAAAGAGCTGGAGGAGAAGATTGTAACTCTGCTACAAGAGAAAAACAACCTGACTCTGCAGATTCAGTCAGAGCAGGACATGCTAACGGATGCAGAGGAACGCTGTGAACAGCTGATCAAGAGCAAAATCCAACTGGAAGCTAAGCTTAAGGAGCTAAATGAGAGACTGGAGGATGAGGAGGAGCTGAACGCAGATTTAACAGCCAAAAAACGCAAGCTTGAAGATGAATGCTCTGAGCTGAAAAAAGACATTGATGATTTGGAGCTAACGTTGGCGAAAGTGGAAAAGGAAAAACATGCAACAGAAAATAAAGTAAAGAATTTGACAGAAGAACAAGCGGCAAGATGAGATGTTCAGCTACAGAAGAAACTAAAGGAGAGCCAGGCGCGGATCGAGGACTTGGAGGAAGAGCTGGATGCGGAGCGAGCGGCCCGAGCCAAAGTTGAGAAGCTAAGGTCAGATCTGTCACGAGAGTTAGAGGACATCAGCGAAAAGCTGGAGGAGGCTGGAGGAGCCACTTCTGTGCAGATCGAGATGAACAAAAAGCTGGAGGGAGATTTTAAACTAACGCAGGAAAATGTGATGGATTTAGAAAATGACAAGCAACAACTGGAGGAGAAAATAAAGAAAAAAGAGTTTGAAATGACGCAGTTAATTGGAAAACTGGAGGCGAACAGATCGACAACCTGCAGCGTGTGAAGCAGAAGCTGGAGAAAGAGAAGAGTGAGCTGCGCATGGAGCTGGACGAGATCTGCTCAAACCTGGAGGCCGTGGTGAAGGCCAAAGCGAACGCAGAGAAAACAGCACGGTCAATGGAAGACAATGCTAACGAGCTCTAGAGGACATCAGAGAACCAGCTGGAGGAGGCTGGAGGAGCCAACAATGTGCAGATCGACAGATGAACACAGAGCTAACGCGACAGTTGGAGGAAAAGGACAGCCTCGTGTCCCAGCTCACCAGGGCCAAGAACTCCTACAGCCAACAGGTGGGTCTAAGATCAGGTCTGAACCAGGTCTGAACCAGGACCAGGGCCAAGAACTCGACAACCAACAGGTGTGAAGATCAGGTCTGAACCAGGTCTGAACCAGGAAAGGGAAAGAGTCCTACTGCCAACAGGTGGGTCGAAGATCAGGTCAAACCTGGACCCGGCCAAGAACTCCTACAGCCAACAGGTGGGTGAAGATCAGGTCTGAACCAGGTCAATGAACCAGGACCCGGGCCAAGAACTCCTACAGCCAACAGGTGGGTCGAAGATCAGGTCTGAACCAGGACCCGGGCCAAGAACTCCTACAGCCAACAGGTGGGTCGAAGATCAGGTCTGAACCAGGTCTGAACCAGTTGGAGGGCCAAGAACTCCTACAGCCAACAGGTGGGTCCCAGATCAGGTCTGAACCAGGACCCGGGCCAAGAACTCCTACAGCCAACAGGTGGGTCGAAGATCAGGTCTGAACCAGGTCTGAACCAGGACCAGGGCCAAGAACTCCTACAGCCAACAGGTGGGTCCAAGATCAGGTCTGAACCAGGTCTGAACCAGGACCAGGGCCAAGAACTCCTACAGCCAACAGGTGGGTCGAAGATCAGGTCTGAACCAGGACCCGGGCCAAGAACTCCTACAGCCAACAGGTGGGTCGAAGATCAGATCTGAACCAGGTCTGATCCAGGACCCGGGCCAAGAACTCCTACAGCCAACAGGTGGGTCCAAGACCAGGACTGATTCAGGCCTGAACCAGGTCTGAACCAGGACCGGGGGCCAAGAACTCCAACTGCTAATAGGTGGGTCCAAAAAGTATATATTGGGAACTATAAAAATTAAACCAGAAAATAACCTTTTTTTTATTATTATTCTTTGTTTTGAAAATATAAAATGTAAAAACAATATAAAAAAAGTAACTCTATTCTCTAACCTTTTCTTTGTTGTAACGCTAGTCAAAGCCTGGTCTATCTTAGGTCTAACCCCATCTTCCACCCTGCAGCAGGAGGACCTGCGGCGACAGCTGGAGGAGGAGGCTAAGGCCAAAGCATCCCTGGCTCATGCGGTGCAGTCGGCACGTCATGACCTGGACCTGCTCCGGGAGCAGCTGGAGGAGGAGCAGGAGGCTCGGGCCCAGCTCCAGAGGCTCCTGTCCAGGTCTAATGCAGAGGTGTCCCAGTGGAGGAGCCGCTTCGAGACCGAGGGCATCCAGCGCACCGAGGAGCTGGAGGAGGCCAAGAAGAAACTGGTGCAGCGTCTGCAAGAGGCCGAGGAGTCCGTGGAAGCCGCCAACGCAAAGTGCTCCTCGCTGGAGAAGACCAGGCACCGGCTCCAGACCGAGATTGAAGACCTGATGGTGGACCTGGAACGAGCCAACGCGGCCTCTGCTGCACTTGACAAGAAACAGCGCAGCTTTGACAAGGTTAGACCAGAACCTATACTTTATTTATTTATTTTTTATTAAGTCCGGCTAAAGCTAACAGCGGTCAATGACGTAATGAGGCATGGTTACAATAGAGAGCATAAAGTATTCATTCATGCAAGTATTCATAATATTTTTGATAAAAAGTCCTGCATATTTTATCTTTAAGGTTTTGGCAGAGTGGAAGCAGAAGTATGAGGAGACACAGTGTGAGTTGGAAGCATCGCAAAAAGAAGCTCGCAGTCTGAGCACGGAGCTGTTCAAGTTGAAGAATTCATATGAGGAGGCTCTGGATCAGCTGGAGACCATGAAACGAGAGAACAAGAACCTCCAGGAGGAAGTGTCGGAGCTGACAGACCGCCTCGGCGAAGGCGGACGCAGTGCTCACGAGCTCGAGAAGATGCGTAAGCAGCTGGAGCAGGAGAAACTGGAGCTACAGCAGGCATTAGAGGAAGCAGAGGGGTCGCTGGAGCACGAGGAGAGCAAGATCCTCCGAAATCAGCTTGAGTTTAACCAATTCCGAGCTGAACTGGAACGCAAACTGGCCGAGAAGGATGAGGAGCTGGACCAGGCCAAGAGGAACTATCAGCGCATCATCGAATCCGTGCAGAGCTCGCTGGAAGCTGAGACCCGGAGCCGGAATGAGGCTCTGAGAGTGAAAAAGAAGATGGAGGGAGACCTGAATGAGATGGAGATCCAGCTGAGTCAGGCCAACCGAGCCGCAGCCGAGGCCCAGAAGCAGCTTCGGAACATGCAGGCCTTCATGAAAGACACTCAGCTTCAACTGGACGACACGCTTCACTGCAATGAAGACCTGAAGGAGAATGTGGCTCTGATGGAGAGACGGAATAACCTGATACAAGCTGAGTTAGAGGAGATCCGGGCAGCGCTGGAGCAAACGGAGCGCTGCCGAAAAATGGCAGAACAAGAGCTGACAGACGCCACCGAGAGGATGCAGTTGCTCCACTCACAGAACATGAGTCTGATTAACCAGAAGAAGAAAGCTGAAGCTGACCTGGCACAGCTCCAGACTGAGATCGAGGAGGCCGTTCAGGAAAATCGTAACGCCGAGGAAAAAGCCAAGAAGGCCATCACTGATGCTGCCATGATGGCGGAGGAGCTTAAGAAGGAGCAGGACACCAGCGCTCACCTGGAACGTATGAAGAAGAACATGGAGCAGACCATTAAAGACCTGCAGAACCGACTGGACGAAGCCGAGCAGCTGGCCACAAAGGGCGGCCGCAAGCAGCTGCAGCGACTCGAGGCTCGGATCCGAGAGCTGGAGACCGAGCTGGAGACAGAGCAGAAGAAAGGAGCCGAGGCCGTGAAGGGAGTCCGCAAATACGAGCGCAGAATTAAAGAGCTGACGTACCAGAATGAGGAGGACAAGAAGAACACAACCCGCCTTCAGGTCAGGAACTGGTGTTATATATTTTAATCAATTTGTAATTATCTCTCAATTTATTTAATTTATTGTTGTGAAAAAACATTTCGGGCGGCAGTAGCTCAGTGGTAGAGCGGCCGTCCTTCAACCGGAAGGCAGTAGGTTTGATTCCCGCTCTCCCCACAGTTCATACTGTCGTTGTGTCCTTGGGCAAGACACTTAACCCACCTTGCCTCCAGTGTCCGTAGCACTGGTGTATGAATGTGTGTGACTGTAGGTGTGTTTGGTGGTGGTAGGAGAAGGTTGAGCGCCGTTTGTATGGCAGCCCCCATCTCTGTCTGCCCCAGGTGTGAATGTGTGTGAATGGGGTGAGTGGAAGCACGATGTAAAGCGCTTTGGGTGCCCGAGAAGGGTGCAAAAATGCGCTATATAAATGCATTACCATTTACCATTTCAAAAACTACAGTAAAAAAAAAAAAAGTTATTTTGAGTTGAAAGCAAAAAGAAATACATTGTTGTTATTTTAGAGACATTTTTCTGTCCTGTCAAAAAAAAAACTATTTATTCAATAAAAAATATAATTATGTAAAACAAAAATGATAGCCATGTTTCCATGTTTTGTTGATATTTTGCAACATTAAAATTAAAAAGATTTCAAAAAGGATTCGAAGTAATAATTTAAAAACATTTTTAAAATGTAAAAAAATAAATTCATTTATGAAAAAAAAAAGCAATAAAGTCAACAGTTGTCGATTGTCAGTGAATATGTTGTTTTTTGGCAGGATCTGGTGGAGAAGCTGCAGTTAAAGTTGAAGTCGTATAAACGCTCGGCAGAGGAAGCCGAGCAGGAGGCTAACGCTAACGCAGCCAAACTCCGTAAACTGCAGCACGAGCTGGAACAGGCTGAAGAGCGAGCTGACGCCGCAGAGGTACAAGTCAACAAGCTCCGAGCACGCAACAGGGACGGCAAGAAGGGCCTGGACGAGTGAACGAAGAGGAAAACTCTAAAGTGGGGCTCCAACAGGTCTAAACTGGGACTAGACTAGGATTAGAACCAAGACTTTACCAGGATTATTAAGGGTAAACACTATTTCATTGGAGCTAATAGTATTCATTTTTCTCTTTTGAGTTTTCTTCTTTTGCTGTGATTTACTCCAGAGGGGAACCCTACTTCCTGTCACAACAGCTCAACTTCCTGTCCCCCGACTCACTGCTGTGTGGTTTTAAACATTGTGTGTGTAGCTGCAGTTCCACGAGTGTCCACTGAGAGCAAACCTGTGTGAGCTTTTTGATTCCTAAAAAATATAAACGCAACATTTTTAAGGACAAATAGTTTTTAGATGTCGTGAAATTTAATATTCAGTAGTCTGGAGGTCCATCACCTCAGTTTTTAGCCACAAACAGATTCTTTATGTGACTCCCACAAACGTCAGGAATATTGCAGCGTGTCCTGCTGGTCCCGTGTGTGTCCTCAGAAATGACTCTGAAATAAAACCACTGTTAAACCTCTGTGGCCCGTTTATATAATATTTTAATGTTGGTATTTTACCTGGCTTCACTAAACTGGGAGTCACTTTTAAAACTGATGTTACACATTTTTAATGCAAATGAATAAAGATTTTACAAAACCATGTTTTTTTTAGCCATGTGTGCATTTAAATAAAAACCAAAAAATCAGGTTAAAACAGTTTTTGGGGGATTTAAACATGTTTTAGAGGGATTTGAACCGGTTTTAGGTGGATTTGACTGATTTTTTAAGAGAGATTACACATCCTTAAGTACAATTAAATCCATAATATTCATTATTTGGAGGTGAATTCTTGACTAAACCTTGCCCAGTGTCCATCCTTTCTTTGAGAAGTCATCAGTAAAAGTTCCTTCTGGGTTTGAATTGACTCCAGTCACTTGTCGTGGTTCAAGGTAAAGAGGATAACATTTTTATTGTGTAATGACTAATTTCAAAAGCATTCTTTTCTCTGTTTTAACATAAAACCAAACATCTATTCAATGGTTGAGGTTTGCTTCACTCTTGGGTTTAGTCCTAATTTATTTTTAAGGCAGATCTAAATCAGTTTAGTCCAAAGATCTAGAGCGGAGTGGGCAATAATTTTTTCCCAAGGGCCACATTAGAACCTGAGGCTCTTGTGGAGAGAGAGAGAGACAGAGAGAGAGAGACAGACAGACAGACAGACAGAAAAATATATGCGGGAACACTTAGGTGGCACATTTTATCATGAATTCTAGCATTAATTGATGCAGGACTCATTATGCATTAAACTCTAATTAATCATATTTTTATTCTAACCGAAAACCTAACCTTAACCATGTGCATGTAAGAGTCAAGAGCATTAGTTCATAGATGTTTACGTGAATTCATGCATAAATTAATGATAAAATGTGCCCCCTACTCTAAAGTATTAACCTACATGCTGTGTTTAATTATTAATAAAATATTAGTAAATGCATGGCGGGCCAGATTAAAGAGCCCAACGGGCCGCATATTGTCCCCGGGCCTTAGTTTGCCCACCCCTGATCCAGAGAAAGCTCTAAACGACACAGAGCAACAGAGGAGCCCCGAGACAAGAATCCGAAGCCAGCCACAGCGGCTGCGTGAAGGTGGTGTGAAAGGTGTGGAGATGCGTCAGTTTTTTAGAGTCTACGCTGTAAAAGGACAGAGACCCTGCGGCGTGGTCCCTGTAAACCACCATCTTCCCATTCGGCCGAGCGCCGACAGCAAGGTCCAGCCGCCTGTTGTCGTGCCACACAGAGAAATGTCTCTCTCTCCCAGGAGCGGTACTGGCCCCCGAAGGCCGCCTCTTTCTCGGCCACATCTCGGCGGATGTCTCGGTACGACACGCCCACGTAGACCTCCAGCCCACTTCCCAGTAGCTGTAGTCGCTGAGAGGTGTAGAGCTCATCAGCTGGACCCAGAGCACAAACCGGTCTGGATGGGTCTCATACGGCTGTTCCTGCTCAACACACACCAGTTCTCCTCCAACAGCTGCACGTTTTTAGGAGCCGTGTTTGGGTCCAATGTCAGCTCACAGAAGTCTGTGGGAGAGAAAAATAAATCTCTTTTTTTAGAGAAAAAGTAATGTATTTATACATAAGCTGGTTTCAGTTGAATTTGAACAGTTTTTATATGGTTTTGAATCGGTATTTGGTGGACTTGAACAGGTTTTAGTTGGAAATGGACATGGTCTGAGAGTACATAGTCCTGTCTAAGAGTACATAGTCCTGTCTGAGAGTACATGGTCCTGTCTGAGAGTACATAGTCCTGTCTGAGAATACATAGTTCTGTCTGAGAGTACATAGTTACGTCTGAGAGTACATGGTCCTGTCTGAGAGTACATGGTCCTGTCTGAGAGTACATAGTCCTGTCTGAGAGTACACGGTCCTGTCGGAGAGTACATAGTCCTGTCTGAGAGTACATAGTTCTGTCTGAAAGTACATGGTCCTGTCTGAGAGTACACGGTCCTGTCTGAGAGTACATAGTCCTGTCTGAGAGTACATAGTTCTGTCTGAGAGTACATAGTTACGTCTGAGAGTACATGGTTCTGTCGGAGAGTACATAGTTCTGTCTGAGAGTACATAGTCCTGTCTGAGAGTACATAGTCCTGTTTGAGAGTACATGGTCCTGTCTGAGAGTACATAGTTACGTCTGAGAGTACATAGTTCTGTCTGAGAGTACATAGTTACGTCTGAGAGTACATGGTTCTGTCGGAGAGTACATGGTTCTGTCTGAGAGTACATAGTCCTGTCTGAGAGTACATAGTCCTGTTTGAGAGTACATAGTTCTGTCTGAGAGTACATAGTTACGTCTGAGAGTACATGGTTCTGTCGGAGAGTACATAGTCCTGTCTGAGAGTACATAGTCCTGTCTGAGAGTACATAGTTCTGTCTGAGAGTACATAGTTCCTGTCTGAGAGTACATGGTTCTGTCGGAGAGTACATAGTTCTGTCTGAAAGTACATGGTCCTGTCGGAGAGTACATGGTCCTGTCTGAGAGTACATAGTTCTGTCTGAGAGTACATAGTCCTGTCTGAGAGTACATGGTCCTGTCGGAGAGTACATGGTCCTGTCTGAGAATACATAAAAAGCCTAGTTTAGTGACCTCACTAATGTGCTGCTGCAGTGATAGTGTGGAGTCAAAAATGACACCAAGGTTCCTCACAGTGTTGCCGTGCTCCAACACACAATTGTTGATCGAGACAGTAAGATTGTTGAACTTGTGCCGATGACTGGCAGGACCAATTAACAAGAGCTCTGTTTTATCCGAGTTCAAATGGAGGAAGTTTTGAGACATCCATGTTTTAATTGAAACGAGGCAGGCCTCTAGACGCTTGATGTCAGTATTATTATTCGCTTTTATTGGTAGATACAGCTGTGTATCATCGGCATAACAGTGGAAGTTTACTCCATAACTTCTGATAATTTGTCCCAATGGTGTAACATATAGTGAAAAAAGTATGGGACCAAGCACAGACCCTTGTGGCACACCGAATTTCACTGGTGCCGTGGAGGAGAAGGATTTATTAAAAGAGACAAAATGAGACCTATCACACAGATAGGATTCTAACCAAGCAAGAGCAGAGCCAGAGATGCCAAACACATTCTTTAGTCTGTTGATTAGCACTGCATGATCAATCGTTTCAAATGCAGCGCTGAGATCTAGCAATAACAGTAGAGCCAATGAGTCCTCGTCAATCTGAAGGAGGAGATCGTTAGTCACTTTAACTAAAGCTGTTTCAGTGGAATAAGAGGCCCTAAATGCAGACTGAAACGGCTCGAGGAGGTCATTTTCTGATAGATATAGAGTAAGTTGTTTTAACACAACTTTTTCCAGGACTTTAGATAGAAAAGGTAAATTGGAGACAGGACGGTAATTATTTAGGCATCCAGGATCCAGAGTAGGTTTTTTGAGCAGGGGTTTGACCACAGCCTGTTTGAAGAGGGAAGGAACGGTGCCAGTAGACAGGGACAAGTTTATAATGTTTAACATAATTTGCCCTACATAGGGCCACAGTTCTTAAGCTGTTTTGCTGGCAGGATATCCAGAAGGCACGTAGTTGCTTTACATGAAGAAACCACCTTTGTCAGCTCATCGAGGGATACAGGATCTAGGACTGAGAGACGAGAGGTCAGTGGATCCAAGTGAATGGGACCTGGAGCTGAGGAAGACAAAACCAAAATATTATCTCTGATATCTTCAATTTTATGATTAAAGAAATCTAAAAAGTCTTGTGCACTAAAGGGAGAGGAGTCTTCAGTTGTTCTTGGTTGGATTAGTTTAGCAACTGTCCCAAATAGAAACCTGGGGTTATGCCGGTTTTCTCTGATTAGAGATGAGAAATAAGCCGTCTTTGCAGTGCTGAGGGCGTGCTTATAGGTGTTTACACACAAACACCACTTTTGATATTTAGATTAGTTTTTGACTTGCGCCATATGCGTTCAAAACTCCTGCAGGCCTGTTTTAAAGCCCGGGTTTCCTCGTTATACCATGGTGTAGGTCGTCTGGTTGGTCTGGGCTTTGTCCTGAGGGGTGCCACTGAGTCAGTGATGGCCGAGAGGGTTGCATGGACCATGTTTAGGCTTCTATTGAGTTTCCAGGTGGAGTTAAATTAGGAAGAACATCTGTCAGCCGTGTGGCAAACATTTCCATGACAGCCGCGCTAAAATTCCGTGTAGACACTACGCAATTGTCGGAATTTGAGGGGAGTCTATAACTAATCTCAAATTCCACCAGTGAGTGATCTGAAACAGCAGATGAAAGAGAGGAGACGAAGAGATGGGAAACATCTATTCCCCGAGCCAAAACAAGATCCAGATAGTTTCCACTAATGTGTGTGGGCTCATGAACAAACTGGTTGAAAGACAGGGTTGTAAGCAGTGATTGAAATGCTCTGGCCAGAGGATCACACTCCTTATTTAGATGAATATTAAAGTCACCAACTAGAAGGATGTCATCAGCGTGGGTTATTAAGTCCGAGAGGAAAACTCCAAACTCATCCAAGAAAGAAGAGTAGGGACCCGGAGGGCGATAGACTACAGCTAAATAAAATGGCTTCCTTCCATTAATTTGAGAAGGAATATGTTTGATGAGTAACACTTGAATGAGTTAAATTTTGGCTGTGATGATGGACCTGTAAAGCAAAATGCAGCTTTATGAATGGCTGCAACACCACCACCCTGTTTCGACGTGCAACCCTACCTGTGCATATGCATAATCAGGGGAGAGCTTCATTTAGTGGCAGAAAAACATTGGGCCTAAGCCAAGTTTTACAAAGACAAAGTAAATCCAAGCAATGAGAAGTAATAAGATCATTAATTAAGAGTGCTTTGGAGGATAGAGACCGCACATTCAGGAGACCAATCTTTAGTCTTGACTTAGAGCCTGCATTTGAGGGCTGGTCCAGTGGAGCGACAGTGACAGGAACAAGCTGTCGAGCTCTAACAGTTCTGCCGGGTTTAAAAGAATGCCTCTGAGTTATAATAACATGAGGACATGATGCTTTTGGGTCACTGACTCTGTGAGTTTTCAGATGTGTTTGAGGACTAAATAAATTCACCATATCTAATAGATTTAGGCAGTAAACATTGGATTGATACGGCCTAACCAGACAACTAAAAGCTGCTACATTATCCAGTTCCACACCCGCACTATCATGACTAGCAGGTTCTCTAATTCCTGCGACCTGCTGAGATACCTTGTGTCAAATGCATTGAATGCACCTGTCTATATTACTAGACAAAATGGCAGCACCTTGTCCAGAAGGATGCAGGCCGTCTGCCCTCAGCAGGCCTGGGCGGCTCCAGAAAGAAGGCCAGTTATCCACAAAACCAGAAACTTTCTGACTACAATGCCGGGCCAGCCACCGGTTCATGGAAACCAGCGGCGGCTTGTGATGGAAAAAGTAGGGGGGGCTGAGGGAGATTTCTGCTGTTTATTTATTACATTAACACCAAAGTAACGATTTAAAAACAAATAGCATCTAATGTAATTATTAAAGTATGAATTTAGAATGTCCTTGTAGATTTCAAATATTGTTCTTTCAAAGACAAGGTCTTACCAAGTCATACAAGTCATACAAGTCATACACGTCATACAAGGAAACCAAGTCATACAAGGTGAACTTATAATTGCTGTAATTTGCGTCAATATTCAATAAACACAAAGAGGTAAATAGTCGCTGTTATTACATGGAGTAACCACTAGATGAAGAAGACTGTGCATTACCAATTGTAATGTGAGCAAGTCATTAAAATTATTTACATTGTCTCCAGTGTTCACATCATGAATCGTACAGCAAACCACCTCTAAGACAGACAAAAAAACAAAAACATCAAAATCCTCCAAGCACTCAGCATCTCCTCTGCTCAAAGCAAACAAGGGAAGCAAAACAGCCAGTTAGTTACTCCACAGCCGGTTAGCCACGGCTTCCTAGTGTACCATGTCCGCGAAAAGCCTCTAGTGTAAGACGCTTCCTTGTCTTTCACCTGCTGTCTGATGTTAATTTGTGGCTGGTCTGGTCCCATTTCTTTTATTTTTTGTTTTTCAGCCAGTGGTCTTCTTTCAAACGGAGTTTGAAGAAGAGATTGCACGGTTTCTTTCTCGTGTGACGCCGACGCCATTGTCAACTCGAATCTCACTGCCGCCGCCGCGGTGGTCACGCACTGCCACGTGACCACACCCAACTCATGTTATTCTCCGATGGGCGCAGAGGCAAAGCGCCCATCGGAGAATTATTACTGCGCGTCACTGATTGGTTGAATTGATCACAATTAGTGACGTTTTATAGCATATCAGAGCTCCATTGGTTAGATAGTGAGGGCGTCCTTTCTCGGCGCCCCGAGCATAAAACTACCATAGACTGTAAAAAGAAAACTACACATTTATGATGTTATGCGGCACATGATGAAGCTGGTAGACAAAAAGACCCCCTCCCCCACCCCCTCTCCCTCATTCTAGTGTGAAAAACACGTACAGAAGAAAGTCATGTTTTTTTCAAACTGAATTATTATTATTATTTTTTTTTTACTTGGTAGGAGGGGCGGCGCCCCAGCGCCCATAATAGATCAGCCGCTACTGATGGAAACTAATCTGCTATACTGTTCATCACTACCCCTTACGGGGAGGGGGCCAGAGACAATTAATCGATGCCGACTCATCTTGTTCCCTAGTTCAAAAGTCCTAGCTAGGCTATCTTTGATTACCTCAGACTGCCTCATTCTCACATTATTGGTGCCGACATGAATAACTATCTGCTTGTATGTAGTGCGAGTATGTGTCCTGGGAAACTCTCCCTTCCTGTGTGATGTCAGCACCCTAAGGTTAGCCTCTATGTCGGAAGCCCTGGCCCCCGGTAAACAGTGGACAATGGCTGGCGTCTCAAGTCTAACATTGCGGGTAATGGAGTCCCCTATCACCAGAGTACGATGCTCGCTCCGGCTGGCCGGCGCAGAGGGAACAGGCCGGTGATCTGCGCGGACAAGCGGACTTGAAAGCGCTGAAAACCGGTTTGCGGTCAGAGGGGGGGACCGCGGACAGGAGCGGACAACCGGAGGCTTGCGCCTGCCTGAACCCCTTTGCCGACAGACCGAGAGGAAAGCAGGACTCTTTGCAACAGCCGCCGAACAACTGAGCTGCAACTGGAGCTATCGCTAGCAGGACTGCTATCAGACCTGTATCTGATACTATCCGGAAACCCTGACACATCTAAAGTAACCAAACCCTGTCTATGCTGATCTAGCTGCTCTAACTCACAAACACGTCTCTCTAATAGAGACAATCTGTCTAATAATACCGAACAAAAATGGCAATCCATTGCCCCAAACAGATACCAGAAATCAGAAAAAGCTTAGCTAAGCTAGTGTAGGTACAGCTAAGTCAAGCCAACTGTTCACAACTCACAATGCTAAATTCTAACACACACACAGCAGTACAACCACAAGTTACAGGGAAAACTCAGAACACACAACAAGACTAACCACCAGTAGAAAACAGTAACAAACACAACAATCGAGGTATGCTAAGCCCTAACTCAATTGCTAAAAACCCGCTAGCATGTTAGCTAGCAGGCTAGCTAGCACAAACAAAATGCCCTGTTCACAAAATGACAGCAACTCTAGAACTAACCTCTAGCAGAAATATAATCAGTATAACAATGAATGAGGTGTGGTGCACAGTTAAAGTGTTGACAATGTTTAAGAAATAATAAATACGTAACTTTTGAGACAATGCCAGGAGAGATTCGTCACCGGGATGCGTCCTTCAAGATTCAAGATTTTTTTATTCGTCACATACAAAATTATATACAGCATATATAACCAGCAGTGAAATGTGAGTCAGGTCCGCTCCATGGACAGTGCAATTATTTAGGAAAACACACAGATGAAAATATGCATGAATATAGCTATGTAAGAATGAGATAAAAGTAAACAATAAAAAATATAAGAATAAAATATAAAAAATATAAAAATGTGTAATGGGAATAAATCTAGATCGCAAAATAATGTACATGAATGTAAACTGTAGACTTAAATATTAAAAAATGTACAGGGATGTACAGTGTGCATATATGCATTTAGCTGTGGTCTTAAACATTAAGAATCACAGGAAGGTGCAGGAAGCAAATGTGCAAAACAGTTTGTAGCAAAACAGAGTGACACTGTCAGTGTGTCAGTGTGAGGTGGCTGGTTTTGAGTTCAAGAGCCTGATGGCCTGTGGGAAAAACTCCTCCTAAGTCTCTCAGTTTTTGCCATCAGGCTACGGTAGCGCTTACCAGATGGCAGCAGAGTGAAAATATGATTACTGGGGTGGGTGGAGTCTTTGGTGATTTTTGCAGCTCTGCTTCTGCAGCGTTTGTGGTAGATGTCCTGCAGAGAGGAGAGCAGACCCTGAAATGCGCTCAGCTAAGCGCACAACTCTCTGCAGGGCTTTGCAGTCTTGACTGGAGCTGTTCCCATACCACACTGAGATACATTGAGTCAATATACTTTCTATAGCTCCAGAATAGAAAGTTTTCAGGATTGCTGGTGAGACCCTGAATTTCCTCAGCTGTCGAGATAGTACAGTCTTTGCCTGGCTTTATTTACCTGAGTTTGAGTGTGAGTAGTCCAAGTCAGGTCCTCAGAGATGTTTACACCAAGGTACTTGAAGCTACTCACCCTCTCCACAGGGGTCCCGCTTATCATAAGAGGAGTGTAGGGCTGCTGCTGTCTTCCTGAAGTCTACAATCAGTTCTTTTGTTTTGCTCACATTCAGAGAGAGGCAGTTGTCCTGGCACCATGATGTTAATTTCTCTACCTCATCCAAGTATGCGGTCTCATTATTGTTGTGAATGAGGCCCAGAACCACAGTATCATCAGCGAATTTGATAATGGATGTGGAGCTGTGCGAGGACACGCAGTCGTGTGTGTAGAGAGTAGAGCAGGGGACTCAGGACACAGCCCTGTGGGGCTCCTACGTTCAGTGTGATGGAGCTGGAGGTGTACTGGCCTAGTGTCACCACTTGAGGTCTGCCGGTGAGGAAATCAAGGATCCAGTTGCAGAGTGAAGGATTCAGTCCGAGGTCTATGAGTTTGGAGGCTAGCTTAATGGGGACTATAGTATTAAAAGCTGAGCTATAGTCAATAAATAGCAGTCTTACATAGTTCCTGTTATTGCTGTCAATGTGTGTGAGAGAAGAGTGCAGGATGTGAGAGATGGCATCATCTGTGGATCTGTTTGGGCGATAAGCAAACTGAAGAGGGTCCAAAGTGTCCGGGATGGAGGAGCAGATGACGTTTTTAACCAGTCCCTCACCAGTCCCTAACCAGTCCTTCGTCCACCGGCAGGAAGAACAACACCAATATTTAATAAAGTTGTTAAAATGAGGTCAGGGGTTTCTCAGTTCTTCCCCGTTCTCGTCCTGGTCTTATGCAGACTACAGTTAATGGTGCAATAATTTCCAAAGGTCAGAGCTGCTCCCAGATCATAAACCTGGCAGGACTCAAGACGGTTCACAAAAATAATCCAAAAAGAAACAAATCCAAGACCAAAACCAGACACAGACCCAGAACCTGGAACAGATCCAGTAAAAATGAGTCTGAGACAAGAGTGAGGTCTTACGACTGGTCTGGAGTTTATATCATACACAGAATATAATCCTCTGAGTGAACAAGGACTAAACCAGGTCTAAACAAGGACTAAACCAGGTCTAAACAAGGACTAAACCAGGTCTAAACCAGGTCTAAACAAGGACTAAACAATGTCTAAACAAGGACTAAACAAGGTCTAAACCAGGTCTAAACCAGGTCTAAACCAGGTCTAAACCAGGACTAAACAAGGACTAAACCAGGTCTAAACCAGGTCTAAACAAGGACTAAACCAGGTCTAAACAAGGACTAAACCAGGTCTAAACCAGGTCTAAACAAGGACTTAACCGGGTCTAAACAAGGACTTAACCAGGTCTAAACCAGGTCTAAACAAGGACTTAACCAGGTCTAAACAAGGACTTAACCAGGTCTAAACAAGGACTAAACCAGGTCTAAACCAGGTCTAAACAAGGACTAAACCAGGTCTAAACCAGGTCTAAACCAGGACTAAACAAGGACTAAACCAGCTCTAAACAAGGACTTAACCAGGTCTAAACAAGGACTTAACCAGGTCTAAACAAGGACTAAACCAGGTCTAAACAAGGACTAAACCAGGTCTAAACCAGGACTAAACAAGGACTAAACCAGGACTAAACAAGGACTAAACCAGGTCTAAACCAGGTCTAAACAAGGACTTAACCAGGTCTAAACAAGGACTAAACCAGGTCTAAACCAGGTCTAAACAAGGACTAAACAAGGTCTAAACAAGGACTAAACAAGATCTAAACCAGGTCTAAACCAGGTCTAAACCAGGTCTAAACCCGGACTAAACCAGGACTAAACAAGGACTAAACAAGATCTAAACCAGGTCTAAACCAGCTCTAAACAAGGACTAAACCAGGTCTAAACAGGGACTAAACCAGGTCTAAACAAGGACTTAACCAGGTCTAAACAAGGACTTAACCAGGTCTAAACCAGGTCTAAACAAGGACTAAACCAGGTCTAAACCAGCTCTAAACAAGGACTTAACCAGGTCTAAACAAGGACTAAACCAGGTCTAAACCAGGTCTAAACAAGGACTAAACCAGGTCTAAACCAGGTCTAAACAAGGACTTAACCAGGTCTAAACCAGGTCTAAACCAGGACTAAACCAGCTCTAAACAAGGACTTAACCAGGTCTAAACAAGGACTAAACCAGGTCTAAACCAGGTCTAAACAAGGACTTAACCAGGTCTAAACCAGGACTAAACCAGGTCTAAACCAGGTCTAAACAAGGACTGAACCAGGTCTAAACAAGGACTTAACCAGGTCTAAACAAGGACTTAACCAGGTCTAAACAAGGACTAAACCAGGTCTAAACCAGGTCTAAACAAGGACTAAACCAGGTCTAAACCAGGTCTAAACCAGGTCTAAACAAGGACTAAACCAGGACTAAACAAGGACTAAACCAGGTCTAAACCAGGTCTAAACAAGGACTTAACCAGGTCTAAACCAGGACTTAACCAGGTCTAAACAAGGACTTAACCAGGTCTAAACAAGGACTAAACCAGGTCTAAACCAGGTCTAAACAAGGACTAAACCAGGTCTAAACAAGGAGTAAACAAGGTCTAAACCAGGACTAAACCAGGTCTAAACCAGGACTAAACCAGGACTAAACCAGGTCTAAACCAGGTCTAAACCAGGACTAAACAAGGACTAAACCAGGTCTAAACCAGGACTAAACCAGGACTAAACCAGGTCTAAACCAGGACTAAACCAGGACTAAACCAGGACTAAACCAGGTCTAAACCAGGACTAAACCAGGTCTAAACAAGAACTAAACCAGGACTAAACCAGGTCTAAACAAGAACTAAACCAGGACTAAATCTGGTCTAAACCAGGACTAAACCAGGTCTAAACCAGGACTAAACCAGGACTAATCCTGGTAAAAACAGATACATATAATTGTTTATCATCAGGAACAGTTGATCTGAGTGAGAGGAGCTTGGGTCAGGGGTCAGGGGTCAGGGATCAGGGATCATGGGTTGAATAAACGGAGCAGGACCGAGCCGATCCAAACCTGTCTCTGAAACTCTCTCTCAGAGAAAACTAATTATCGATAGTTTTTAGACACTGACAATAAACCTGTTCAAGTCCAACTAAAACCTGTTCAAGTCCAACTAAAACCTGTTCAAGTCCAACTAAAACCAGTTCAGGTCCAACTAAAACCTGTTCAAGTCCAACTAAAACCTGTTCAAGTCCAACTAAAACCAGTTCAGGTCCAACTAAAACCAGTTCAAGTCCAACTAAAACCTGTTCAAGTCCAACTAAAACCAGTTCAGGTCCAACTAAAACCTGTTCAAGTCCAACTAAAACCTGTTCAAGTCCAACTAAAACCAGTTCAAGTCCAACTTAAACCTGTTCAAGTCCAACTAAAACCTGTTCAAGTCCAACTAAAACCTGTTCAAGTCCAACTAAAACCAGTTCAGGTCCAACTAAAACCTGTTCAAGTCCAACTAAAACCTGTTCAAGTCCAACTAAAACCAGTTCAAGTCCAACTTAAACCTGTTCAAGTCCAACTTAAACCTGTTCAAGTCCAACTAAATCCTGTTCAAGTCCAACTAAAACCTGTTCAAGTCCAACTAAAACCTGTTCAAGTCCAACTAAATCCTGTTCAAGTCCAACTAAAACCTGTTCAAGTCCAACTAAAACCAGTTCAGGTCCAACTAAAACCTGTTCAAGTCCAACTAAAACCTGTTCAAGTCCAACTAAAACCTGTTCAAGTCCAACTTAAACCTGTTCAAGTCCAACTAAATCCTATTCAAGTCCAACTAAAACCTGTTCAAGTCCAACTAAAACCTGTTCAAGTCCAATTAAAACCTGTTCAAGTCCAATTAAAACCAGTTCAAGTCAAATTAAAACCTTTTTAAGTCCAACTAAAACCAGTTCAAGTCCAACTAAAACCAGTTCAAGTCCAATTAAAACCAGTTCAAGTCAAATTAAAACCTTTTTAAGTCCAACTAAAACCAGTTCAAGTCCAACTAAAACCTGTTCAAGTCCAACTAAAACCTGTTCAAGTCCAACTTAAACCTGTTCAAGTCCAACTTAAACCTGTTCAAGTCCAACTAAAACCAGTTCAAGTCCAACTAAAACCAGTTCAAGTCCAACTTAAACCTGTTCAAGTCCTACTTAAACCTGTTCAAGTCCAACTAAAACCTGTTCAAGTCCAACTAAAACCAGTTCAAGTCCAACTTAAACCTGTTCAAGTCCAACTAAATCCTGTTCAAGTCCAACTAAAACCTGTTCAATTCCAACTAAAACCTGTTCAAGTCCAACTAAAACCTGTTCAAGTCCAACTAAAACCTGTTCAAATCCAACTAAAACCTGTTCAAGTCCAACTAAAACCAGTTCAAGTCCAATTAAAACCAGTTCAAGTCAAATTAAAACCTTTTTAAGTCCAACTAAAACCAGTTCAAGTCCAACTAAAACCAGTTCAAGTCCAACTAAAACCAGTTCAAGTCCAACTAAAACCAGTTCAAGTCCAACTAAAACCAGTTCAAGTCCAACTAAAACCTGTTCAAGTCCAACTAAAACCTGTTCAAGTCCAACTAAAACCTGTTCTATTCCAACTAAAACCTGTTCAAGTCCAACTAAAACCTGTTCAAGTCCAACTAAAACCAGTTCAAGTCCAACTAAAACCTGTTCAAGTCCAACTAAAACCTGTTCAAGTCCAACTAAAACCTGTTCTATTCCAACTAAAACCTGTTCAAGTCCAACTAAAACCTGTTCAAGTCCAACTAAAACCAGTTCAAGTCCAACTTAAACCTGTTCAAGTCCTACTTAAACCTGTTCAAGTCCAACTAAAACCTGTTCAAGTCCAACTAAAACCTGTTCAAGTCCAACTAAAACCTGTTCAAGTCCAACTAAAACCAGTTCAAGTCCAACTTAAACCTGTTCAAGTCCTACTTAAACCTGTTCAAGTCCAACTAAAACCAGTTCAAGTCCAACTAAAACCTGTTCAAGTCAAATTAAAACCTTTTTAAGTCCAACTAAAACCAGTTCAAGTCCAACTAAAACCAGTTCAAGTCCAACTAAAACCTGTTCAAGTCCAACTAAAACCTGTTCAAGTCCAACTAAAACCTGTTCTATTCCAACTAAAACCTGTTCAAGTCCAACTAAAACCTGTTCAAGTCCAACTAAAACCAGTTCAAGTCCAACTTAAACCTGTTCAAGTCCAACTAAAACCTGTTCAAGTCCAACTAAAACCTGTTCAAATCTAACTAAAACCTGTTCAAGTCCAACTAAAACCTGTTCAAGTCCAACTTAAACCTGTTCAAGTCCAACTTAAACCTGTTCAAGTCCAACTAAAACCTGTTCAAGTCCAACTAAAACCTGTTCAAGTCCAACTAAAACCTGTTCAAATCTAACTAAAACCTGTTCAAGTCCAACTAAAACCTGTTCAAGTCCAACTAAAACCTGTTCAAGTCCAACTAAACCTGTTCAAGTCCAACTAAAACCTGTTCAAATCCAACTAAAACCTGTTCAAGTCCAACTAAAACCTGTTCAAGTCCAACTTAAACCTGTTCAAGTCCAACTAAAACCTGTTCAAGTCCAACTAAAACCTGTTCAAGTCCAACTAAAACCTGTTCAAGTCCAACTAAAACCAGTTCAAGTCCAACTAAAACCAGTTCAAGTCCAACTTAAACCTGTTCAAGTCCAACTAAAACCTGTTCAGGTCCAACTAAAACCAGTTCAAGTCCAACTAAAACCAGTTCAAGTCCAACTTAAACCTGTTCAAGTCCAACTTAAACCTGTTCAAGTCCAACTAAAACCTGTTCAAGTCCAACTAAAACCTGTTCAAGTCCAACTAAAACCTGTTCAAGTCCAACTTAAACCTGTTCAAGTCCAACTAAAACCAGTTCAAGTCCAACTAAAACCAGTTCAAGTCCAACTTAAACCTGTTCAAGTCCAACTAAATCCTGTTCAAGTCCAACTAAAACCTGTTCAATTCCAACTAAAACCTGTTCAAGTCCAACTTAAACCTGTTCAAGTCCAACTAAAACCTGTTCAAGTCCAACTTAAACCTGTTCAAGTCCAACTAAAACCAGTTCAAGTCCAACTAAAACCAGTTCAAGTCCAACTTAAACCTGTTCAAGTCCAACTAAATCCTGTTCAAGTCCAACTAAAACCTGTTCAAATCCAACTAAAACCTGTTCAAGTCCAACTAAAACCAGTTCAAGTCCAATTAAAACCAGTTCAAGTCAAATTAAAACCTTTTTAAGTCCAACTAAAACCAGTTCAAGTCCAACTAAAACCAGTTCAAGTCCAATTAAAACCAGTTCAA
This sequence comes from Perccottus glenii, assembly GCA_024416835.2. NCBI lineage: Eukaryota > Metazoa > Chordata > Actinopteri > Gobiiformes > Odontobutidae > Perccottus > Perccottus glenii. Next base: position 134,012 of record CM044564.2, read on the forward strand.
GTCAAATTAAAACCTTTTTAAGTCCAACTAAAACCAGTTCAAGTCCAACTAAAACCTGTTCAAGTCCAACTAAAACCTGTTCAAGTCCAACTAAAACCTGTTCAAGTCCAACTTAAACCTGTTCAAGTCCAACTTAAACCTGTTCAAGTCCAACTAAAACCTGTTCAAGTCCAACTAAAACCAGTTCAAGTCCAACTTAAACCTGTTCAAGTCCAACTTAAACCTGTTCAAGTCCAACTAAAACCTGTTCAAGTCAAATTAAAACCTTTTTAAGTCCAACTAAAACCAGTTCAAGTCCAACTAAAACCAGTTCAAGTCCAACTAAAACCAGTTCAAGTCCAACTAAAACCTGTTCAAGTCCAACTAAAACCTGTTCAAGTCCAACTAAAACCTGTTCTATTCCAACTAAAACCTGTTCAAGTCCAACTAAAACCTGTTCAAGTCCAACTAAAACCAGTTCAAGTCCAACTTAAACCTGTTCAAGTCCTACTTAAACCTGTTCAAGTCCAACTAAAACCTGTTCAAGTCCAACTAAAACCAGTTCAAGTCCAACTTAAACCTGTTCAAGTCCAACTAAAACCAGTTCAAGTCCAACTTAAACCTGTTCAAGTCCTACTTAAACCTGTTCAAGTCCAACTAAAACCTGTTCAAGTCCAACTAAAACCAGTTCAAGTCCAACTAAAACCTGTTCAAATCTAACTAAAACCTGTTCAAGTCCAACTAAAACCTGTTCAAGTCCAACTTAAACCTGTTCAAGTCCAACTAAAACCAGTTCAAGTCCAACTAAAACCTGTTCAAGTCCAACTAAAACCTGTTCAAATCCAACTAAATCCTGTTCAAGTCCAACTAAATCCTGTTCAAGTCCAACTAAAACCTGTTCAAATCTAACTAAAACCTGTTCAAGTCCAACTAAAACCTGTTCAAGTCCAACTAAAACCTGTTCAAATCTAACTAAAACCTGTTCAAGTCCAACTAAAACCTGTTCAAGTCCAACTTAAACCTGTTCAAGTCCAACTAAAACCAGTTCAAGTCCAACTAAAACCTGTTCAAGTCCAACTAAAACCTGTTCAAATCCAACTAAATCCTGTTCAAGTCCAACTAAATCCTGTTCAAGTCCAACTAAAACCTGTTCAAATCTAACTAAAACCTGTTCAAGTCCAACTTAACCCTGTTCAAGTCCAACTAAAACCAGTTCAAGTCCAACTAAAACCTGTTCAAGTCCAACTTAAACCTGTTCAAGTCCAACTAAAACCTGTTCAAGTCCAACTTAAACCTGTTCAAGTCCAACTAAAACCTGTTCAAGTCCAACTTAAACCTGTTCAAGTCCAACTAAAACCTGTTCAAATCCAACTAAAACCTGTTCAAGTCCAACTAAAACCTGTTCAAGTCCAACTTAAACCTGTTCAAGTCCAACTTAAACCTGTTCAAGTCCAACTAAAACCTGTTCAAGTCCAACTAAAACCAGTTCAAGTCCAACTAAAACCAGTTCAAGTCCAACTTAAACCTGTTCAAGTCCAACTAAAACCTGTTCAAGTCCAACTAAAACCAGTTCAAGTCCAACTTAAACCTGTTCAAGTCCAACTTAAACCTGTTCAAGTCCAACTAAAACCTGTTCAAGTCCAACTTAAACCTGTTCAAGTCCAACTAAAACCTGTTCAAGTCCAACTTAAACCTGTTCAAGTCCAACTAAAACCAGTTCAAGTCCAACTAAAACCTGTTCAAGTCCAACTAAAACCTGTTCAAATCTAACTAAATCCTGTTCAAGTCCATCTAAAACCTGTTCAAATCTAACTAAAACCTGTTCAAGTCCAACTAAAACCTGTTCAAGTCCAACTAAAACCTGTTCAAGTCCAACTTAAACCTGTTCAAGTCCAACTAAAACCTGTTCAAGTCCAACTAAAACCTGTTCAAGTCCAACTTAAACCTGTTCAAGTCCAACTAAAACCAGTTCAAGTCCAACTAAAACCTGTTCAAGTCCAACTTAAACCTGTTCAAGTCCAACTAAAACCAGTTCAAGTCCAACTAAAACCTGTTCAAGTCCAACTTAAACCTGTTCAAGTCCAACTGAAACCTGTTCAAATCCAACTAAAACCTGTTCAAGTCCAACTAAAACCTGTTCAAGTCCAACTTAAACCTGTTCAAGTCCAACTAAAACCTGTTCAAGTCCAACTTAAACCTGTTCAAGTCCAACTAAAACCTGTTCAAGTCCAACTAAAACCAGTTCAAGTCCAACTAAAACCAGTTCAAGTCCAACTTAAACCTGTTCAAGTCCTACTAAAACCTGTTCAAGTCCAACTAAAACCAGTTCAAGTCCAACTTAAACCTGTTCAAGTCCAACTTAAACCTGTTCAAGTCCAACTAAAACCTGTTCAAGTCCAACTTAAACCTGTTCAAGTCCAACTAAAACCTGTTCAAGTCCAACTTAAACCTGTTCAAGTCCAACTAAAACCAGTTCAAGTCCAACTAAAACCTGTTCAAGTCCAACTGACTAAACCCGGTCTAAACATTTTGCTCTGATGAGTTTGTCTGAAGCAGAAACAGCAGAGGAACTACAGAATGATGTTGCATTCTGGGAAACTGAGTCCTGTTTGACTGAGGCTCTGGGGGAGGGCCCACATCTGGGTTTCATTTAGACCAGACTCAGCACCACGCTAGACCAGAGCAGGATTAAACTAGGACTAAACCAGGTTTGAACCAGGACTAAACCAGGTCTGAACCAGGACTAAACCAGGACTAAACCAGGTCTGAATCAGGACTAAACCAGGTCTGAATCAGGACTAAACCAGGTCTAAACCAGGTCTAAACAAGGTCTGAACCAGGTCTAAACCAGGACTAAACCAGGACTAAACCAGGTCTGAACCAGGTCTAAACCAGGTCTAAACCAGGTCTAAACCAGGTCTAAACCAGGTCTGAACCAGGTCTAAACCAGGTCTAAACCAGGTCTAAACCAGGTCTGAATCAGGACTAAACCAGGTCTGAACCAGGTCTAAACCAGGTCTAAACAAGGTCTGAACCAGGTCTAAACCAGGTCTAAACCAGGTCTAAACAAGGTCTGAACCAGGTCTAAACCAGGTCTGAACAAGGTCTAAACAAGGTCTAAACCAGGTCTAAACCAGGACTAAACCAGGTCTGAACCAGGACTAAACCAGGACTAAACCAGGACTAAACCAGGTCTGAACCAGGACTAAACCAGGACTAAACCAGGTCTAAACCAGGTCTGAACCAGGACTAAACCAGGTCTGAACCAGGACTAAACCAGGTCTAAACAAGGTCTGAACCAGGACTAAACCAGGTCTGAACCAGGACTAAACCAGGACTAAACCAGGTCTAAACCAGGTCTGAACCAGGACTAAACCAGGTCTAAACCAGGTCTAAACCAGGTCTAAACAAGGTCTGAACCAGGACTAAACCAGGTCTGAACCAGGACTAAACCAGGACTAAACCAGGTCTAAACCAGGTCTGAACCAGGACTAAACCAGGTCTGAACCAGGTCTGAACCAGGACTAAACCAGGTCTAAACCAGGACTAAACCAGGTCTAAACCAGGAGTAGGGACAGAGTATAAAATGAAGACTACGTTGTGGACTTTGGTGCTGGTCTTGGTCCCAGTTTTGGTCTATGGTTCTTCTGAAGACTGCTCTTCTATGACCGTCCGTAAGTCTAAACTTTCCTGTTACTGGTCTAGACCTCGTTTAGTCTTGGTTTTGTTGAGGCGCAGGAAGCTTGTGTTTATCTTTTAAAGGAAGCGACTCAGAGAGGAAGCTGTGATAAAGCCTGGACTTGGACAGTATTTAATGAAAATCCATTTCAAACAGCCCTGGTTTAGTTTAAATACAGAGCAGTTTTACAGAAAACACCTCTGGACTCAGAAAGTCCTGGTTCAGTCCTGCTTTAACAACTCAAAACCTACAAATATGGCTATAACCAGTTTTGATCAGTCAAAAGTCTCCTATGGTGAACTTCAAGCCACTTTAAAGCTAATGAAATCCAGTTCTAACCAAGTAGAACCGCTTTAAACCTTTCCAAGTCCAGTTTTAAGCAGGTTTAAACAGTTTCTGGTAAGTGGGTTTAACCCTGTTTTTTGTCCCCAGGTCTCCGTTCGTTCCGGATCGTGACCACAGCCTGTAACTTCACGACTCTGGGGGAGTCCCAGCTGAAGTCTGTCCAGGCCCCGTCCCTGATCCTGGTCCTGCCAGTCCTGCAGGTCCTGGTACTGGTCCTGGGTCTGCCCCTGAACCTGCTGGTGCTGTGGGTGCTGCTGTTCCGGACGCAGCGACTGCCATCGACGACGCTACTCGTGAACCTGACGGTGTCCGACCTGCTGCTGCTGCTGCTGGCACTGCCGTTCAGAGCAGCGTACCACTTTTCAGGGAACAACTGGACTCTGGGCGAGCCACTGTGCCGCCTGGTGATGGCGCTGTTCTACGGTAATATGTACGGCTCGGTGCTGTGCCTGGCGTTTGTGGCTCTGGACCGGTACGTGGCTCTGGTTCATCCATTCAGTGCTATGACCCTGCGCAGCCAACGGACGTCCCTAATCATGAGCGCCACCGTGTGGCTCGTGGTTTTGGCCGCGATGCTGCCGCTCCTTGTGATGCAGCAGACGTTTGATTTGGACGAACCTGACATCACGACGTGCCACGACGCTCTGCCTCAGAACGAGCAGCAGAACTACTTCCTGCCGTACCTCGCGGCTCTGTTCTCGCTCTGTTTCCCGATTCCTTTTGCGGTAGTGGTGTTTTGTCATGTAGCCATTCTACGAACGCTGCTTAATGAAAGGAAGCGCTACAGCCACGCCATCTGTGTCACGGTCCTGGTCCTGGGGGTGTTTATCGTCTGTTTCCTGCCGAGTAACGTGCTGCTGTTGATGATGTTTGCCGATGACATGCAACGGGAAGGAGGCAACCTGTACGCGCCGTACTTGCTGAGTTTAGCCGTCAGCGCCTCCAACACCGTCCTCGACCCATTGATCTATTACTACATCTCCTCAGATTTTAGGGAAAATGCTAAGAGCGCCCTCTGCTGCCGACGAGACCGAACCACAACCAACCATTCCTCTTCCTCAGGTCAAAGGTCGAAGGTCACACTGCTGCCCCGGTCACGGCCAACCAATAAAACTACAGCAGTCTAGGATCAGGAGCTGAATTTATAAAGAAACGTAGTGTATATGTACAGTTGTGCTCATAAGTTTACACACTCCAGTTCTTAATATCGTGTGTTCCACCTTTAACATCAATGACACTTGAAGTCTTTGTGGTCGTTGTGGATGAGACTCTGTCCATTCTTTTTGGCAAAAACCTCCAGTTCCTGTAAATTCTTGGTCTGTCTTGTATGAACTGCACGTTTGAGATCTCCTCAGAGTGGTTCAAAGAGACTGAGGTCAGTCCAGAACCTTCTCTTTCTGCTGCTGCAGCCAATGACAGGTCGACTTGTCCTTGTGCCTTGGATCGTTGTCATGTTGGAATGTCCAAGTACGTCCCATGAGCAGATTCTGAGCAGCATTTTTTATATCCTTTTCCTGTTTTATACAGTTCAATTGCCTTTTCCCACAGATCCTTTGACAATTCTTTTGCTTTCCCCACGACTCAGACAGAACCGTCAGCAGCTCTGGACGAGAGATGCAAGGGTCTGTCAGGAGCCCAGAAACTCACTGACCTTTTATAAACACTGATTACAAACAGGTCACAGGTCAGGAGGGTTACCTTTAGGAGCCTTTCAAACCTGTTTGTGACACTTGTGCATGTTCTCAGGACAAAATCACCAGAGTATTTAAACTTATGATCAGTGTCATTTGGGTATTTTCTGTTGTCATTATGATTTAAAAAGATTAAATACAGTTGTTTGAGAATAAATTGCTTCACCCAAACACTAACTATGAGGGAAAGAACTTTTTTTGGTGTTATATTGTTATAACACAAACAAATATTGTTATATTTTGTGTCCTATTATAAAATCTAAGATATGTATCTAGAGTATGTACCTTATGAGCACAACTGTAAATACAATAACCTCAATAAACAGCTTCATAAACAATGTATTGTTCTGAGTTTAAGTATGTTGATAAGATTGAGTGTTTTTGTTGAAAAAAGTTTAGATGCCTTTCGGAGAGAGCTCAACTGACGGTGTTTGGGTGAAACACAGAAAAAGCACAAAGTGATTCTTAAGAAACTTAAGTAACTACAAAAAGTATTTGAAGATGCATATCAAGAATAAGCAGAGGCCCAGTAAAGACAGGAATGTGTAGCCGATATATTTGAAATGTTCAAAAGGAAATTGTTTAATTCATTGGATATTATTAAATATGTAATATAATATTAACTGATAGATCAAAGAAGATTTTACTGTAATGTTAGGTCACTAGTTTTCATTTTCTGTGTCTGACAAACGGAGCTCGTGTTTAAGCACAAACTGCACAAAACATGAAACTGTGGAAATAATCGTATGTAGACATTCTTCATTAGGTACATTGTTACATAAAAAATCCTGTGTCGTCCTTTTTTCAAAGGTTCTTTCAAAGTAAATGTATCTGTAAGGGTGAGTTGGAAACCCACAAGAGGAACTTTAAGAGGAAAGAGAGGAAGAAGTCCCACTGAGACGTTAACGAGAGTTAAAAACCCCCAGAGTTGTCACGTAGTTAAAACTTAGCTCTAGAGTCCGGAGACATCTTTTGGACCAGGCTGGAAACATGACTTTTACTCTTGTAAAGTCAACATTGGGCTTCTCCTTATATTTCTGCTTTTGGAGCCTGCCCCCTGGTGGACGGAGGTATATCGCTGTATATTGCTGGGTATTGCTCGTACGGTGGCGCCCTTACTCAAGGACCTTTTCAGAGGTTCCATGAGAGAGGCTTGAGTTGATCACCATCGTGACTTTACCAGAGTTTCCTCCTGAACCAGACTCAGTCCAAAGGACAGAGTTTAGACAGGCTGTGTTCTTAAGTCGAGGCTAAAAAAGCCTTTACGCTTCAAAGGAAGAGGTTCATATTCATAAGTTCTGAGGCCACTGACTAAAACTCATCTGACCTTTACAAAGGTGTCCTCTGCAGCGTGAGGTCCAGGCGGGAGACGTGCAGGTGAACTGTACCTGAGTGACTCTTAACACTGTCACACACAGTTCAGCACACTGAGGGAAATGTTGACGAAGGAGAAAAGACGAGCCACAGGCTTTCGATGCAAAAAAAACCCCTAAGGTTTGAGTTTGGATGTGTTACTAAAGAATCCATGTGTTTGTTAGTGTTTGAGTTCATGAACTTTATTTTAAAATAAGAAAACATTAAAGAAGATGACCGGCCTCATATTTACCACAAGGGGCGCCACCAAACCAGGACTAAACCAGGACTAAACCAGGTCTAAACACGGACTAAACCAGGTCTAAACCAGGACTAAACCAGGTCTAAACCAGGTCTAAACCAGGACTAAACCAGGTCTAAACCAGGACTAAACCAGGACTAAACCAGGTGTAAACCAGGTCTAAACCAGGACTAAACCAGGACTAAACCAGGTGTAAACCAGGACTAAACCAGGTGTAAACCAGGTCTAAACCAGGTGTAAACCAGGTCTAAACCAGGACTAAACCAGGTCTAAACCAGGACTAAACCAGGTGTAAACCAGGACTAAACCAGGACTAAACCAGGTCTAAACCAGGACTAAACCAGGACTAAACCAGGTGTAAACCAGGTCTAAACCAGGTGTAAACCAGGTCTAAACCAGGACTAAACCAGGTCTAAACCAGGACTAAACAGGTCTAAACCAGGACTAAACCAGGTCTAAACCAGGTCTAAACCAGGTCTAAACCAGGACTAAACCAGGTCTAAACCAGGACTAAACCAGGTGTAAACCAGGACTAAACCAGGTCTAAACCAGGACTAAACCAGGTGTAAACCAGGACTAAACCAGGACTAAACCAGGTCTAAACCAGGACTAAACCAGGACTAAACCAGGTGTAAACCAGGTCTAAACCAGGTGTAAACCAGGTCTAAACCAGGACTAAACCAGGTCTAAACCAGGACTAAACAGGTCTAAACCAGGACTAAACCAGGTCTAAACCAGGTCTAAACCAGGTCTAAACCAGGACTAAACCAGGTCTAAACCAGGACTAAACCAGGTCTAAACCAGGACTAAACCAGGTGTAAACCAGGACTAAACCAGGTCTAAACCAGGTCTAAACCAGGTGTAAACCAGGACTAAACCAGGTCTAAACCAGGTCTAAACCAGGTCTAAACCAGGACTAAACCAGGTCTAAACCAGGACTAAACCAGGTGTAAACCAGGACTAAACCAGGTGTAAACCAGGTCTAAACCAGGTGTAAACCAGGTCTAAACCAGGACTAAACAGGTCTAAACCAGGTGTAAACCAGGTCTAAACCAGGACTAAACCAGGTCTAAACAGGACTAAACCAGGTGTAAACCAGGTCTAAACCAGGACTAAACCAGGTGTAAACCAGGTCTAAACCAGGTGTAAACCAGGTCTAAACCAGGACTAAACCAGGTGTAAACCAGGTCTAAACCAGGACTAAACCAGGTGTAAACCAGGTCTAAACCAGGACTAAACCAGGTGTAAACCAGGTGTAAACCAGGTCTAAACCAGGTGTAAACCAGGTCTAAACCAGGACTAAACCAGGTCTAAACCAGGACTAAACCAGGTGTAAACCAGGTCTAAACCAGGACTAAACCAGGTGTAAACCAGGTCTAAACCAGGTGTAAACCAGGTCTAAACCAGGTCTAAACCAGGACTAAACCAGGACTGAACCAGGACTAAACCAGGTGTAAACCAGGTCTAAACCAGGTCTAAACCAGGTGTAAACCAGGTCTAAACCAGGTGTAAACCAGGTCTAAACCAGGTGTAAACCAGGTCTAAACCAGGTCTAAACCAGGACTAAACCAGGTCTAAACCAGGACTAAACCAGGACTAAACCAGGTGTAAACCAGGTCTAAACCAGGTGTAAACCAGGTCTAAACCAGGTGTAAACCAGGTGTAAACCAGGTCTAAACCAGGTCTAAACCAGGTGTAAACCAGGTCTAAACCAGGACTAAACCAGGACTAAACCAGGTCTAAACCAGGTCTAAACCAGGACTAAACCAGGACTGAACCAGGACTAAACCAGGTGTAAACAAGGTCTAAACCAGGACTAAACCAGGACTAAACCAGGTGTAAACCAGGTCTAAACCAGGTGTAAACCAGGTCTAAACCAGGTGTAAACCAGGTGTAAACCAGGTCTAAACCAGGTCTAAACCAGGTGTAAACCAGGTCTAAACCAGGTGTAAACCAGGTCTAAACCAGGACTAAACCAGGACTAAACCAGGTGTAAACCAGGACTAAACCAGGACTAAACCAGGACTAAACCAGGTGTAAACCAGGACTAAACCAGGTGTAAACCAGGTCTAAACCAGGTCTAAACCAGGTCTAAACCAGGTGTAAACCAGGACTAAACCAGGTGTAAACCAGGTCTAAACCAGGTCTAAACCAGGTGTAAACCAGGACTAAACCAGGACTAAACCAGGACTAAACCAGGTGTAAACCAGGACTAAACCAGGTCTAAACCAGGTCTAAACCAGGTCTAAACCAGGTGTAAACCAGGTGTAAACCAGGTCTAAACTTGGTCTAAACCAGGACTAAACCAGGTCTAACTGAGGACTAAACCAGGTCTAAACCAGGACTAAACCAGGTCTAAACCAGGTCTAAACCAGGTCTAAACCAGTTCGAAACCAGGTCTAAACAAGGACTAAACAAGGACTAAACCAGGTCTAAACCAGGTCTAAACCAGTTCTAAACCAGGTGTAAACCAGGTCTAAACCAGGACTAAACCAGGTCTAAACAAGGACTAAACAAGGACTAAACCAGGTCTAAACCAGGTCTAAACCAGGTCTAAACCAGTTCTAAACCAGGTGTAAACCAGGTCTAAACCAGGTCTAAACCAGGTCTAAACCAGGTCTAAACCAGTTCGAAACCAGGTCTAAACAAGGACTAAACAAGGACTAAACCAGGTCTAAACCAGGTCTAAACCAGTTCTAAACCAGGTGTAAACCAGGTCTAAACCAGGACTAAACCAGGTCTAAACAAGGACTAAACCAGGTCTAAACCAGGTCTAAACCAGTTCTAAACCAGGTGTAAACCAGTTCTAAACCAGGTCTAAACCAGGTCTAAACCAGGACTAAACCAGGTCTAAACCAGGACTAAACCAGGACTAAACCAGGACTAAACCAGGTCTAAACCAGGACTAAACCAGGACTAAACCAGGTGTAAACCAGGACTAAACCAGGTCTAAACCAGGTCTAAACCAGGAGTAAACCAGGTCTAAACCAGGACTAAACCAGGACTAAACCAGGTGTAAACCAGGACTAAACCAGGTCTAAACCAGGACTAAACCAGGACTAAACCAGGACTAAACCAGGTCTAAACCAGGTCTAAACCAGGAGTAAACCAGGTCTAAACCAGGACTAAACCAGGACTAAACCAGGTCTAAACCAGGACTAAACCAGGACTAAACCAGGTGTAAACCAGGACTAAACCAGGTCTAAACCAGGTCTAAACCAGGTCTAAACCAGGTGTAAACCAGGTGTAAACCAGGTCTAAACTTGGTCTAAACCAGGACTAAACCAGGTCTAACTGAGGACTAAACCAGGTCTAAACCAGGACTAAACCAGGTCTAAACCAGGTCTAAACAAGGACTAAACCAGGTCTAAACCAGGTCTAAACCAGTTCGAAACCAGGTCTAAACAAGGACTAAACAAGGACTAAACCAGGTCTAAACCAGTTCTTAACCAGGTGTAAACCAGGTCTAAACAAGGACTAAACCAGGTCTAAACCAGGTCTAAACCAGTTCTAAACCAGGTGTAAACCAGTTCTAAACCAGGTCTAAACCAGGTCTAAACCAGGACTAAACCAGGTCTAAACCAGGACTAAACCAGGTCTAAACCAGGACTAAACCAGGTCTAAACCAGGAGTAAACCAGGTCTAAACCAGGACTAAACCAGGACTAAACCATGTCTAAACCAGGACTAAACCAGGACTAAACCAGGTCTAAACCAGGACTAAACCAGGACTAAACCAGGTCTAAACCAGGACTAAACCAGGTCTAAACCAGGAGTAAAGTCTTTTGTTAAAATAATCAGAGACACTGAGTGAGACATGCATCAGTTTATTCTACTTTGACAGAAATAGCTGCAGTTTTATTCTGTTTCCATCAGAGGGACTCTCAGACTTCCAACGCTGTCAGTCAAACATTTCAACTGAAACCCGGTCAAGTCCAACTGAAACCTGGCCAAGTCCAAATGAAACCTGGCCAAGTCCAACTGAAACTCGGTCAAGTCCAACTGAAACCTGGCCAAGTCCAACTGAAACCTGGCCAAGTCTTTCTAAAACCTTGGTTCTTGGATCTTTACTTCTGAAACTGAATCAGCGAAAAGGAAAACACTACAGGGTTTAACATTAAATTTTTACGACACTTAATACTGCATTTTATCACGTAAACATTTTCTTTTTGTCGCCCAAGATCCTCAGCAACTTCTACAGCTGCACCATTGAGAGTGTCCTGACCAGCTGCATCACTGTGTGGTACGGCAGCACTTCTGTCATGGACCGCAAACGCCTGCAGAGAGTGGTGAAGACTGCGCAGAAGATCACCAGGACTCCACTGCCCTCTCTGCAGAGCATCTACCACCGCAGAGTCCACAGAAGAGCTGCTTCCATCCTCAAAGACCCCTCCCACCCACAACATGGTCTGTTCACACTTCTACCCTCAGGACGGAGGTACAGAAGTGTGAAATGCAGGACTTCCAGAATGAAGAACTCATTCTTTCCCTCTGCCATAAGACTCCTAAACAGCAGATAGGAGTCTACATTCACAATCACAACATTACATGAACAATTGTTTACTACAGGAGTCTACATTCAGTACAGTACATGAACAACTGTTTACTTACTGCACTACCTCACTTTATCACTTTATCACTTTACTACTTTACTCTTTGCCCTGTTATATTTTTTATATTTTTTTATATTTTTTATATTATTTTTTATTTTTATCTTTATATATTTGCTGCTCTTTTATTACTTATACTTATCTTATTTTTATTTTTACTTAATTGTGTGACTTTTTACTGTGGACGGCAAAGTAAGAATTTCATTGTACAGGGAAACATGCTTTCTGTCTGTACACATGACAATAAACACTTTGAATCTTGAATCTTGAATCTTTTTAGATATTATTTTTAGCACAATTTAAATGTCCATTAAAATTTAAATTAGAAAAAAAAAAAAAATTGTAGAATGTGACGAGTACAAAAAAAAAAGATGCACCAAATAATAAATATTTCAAATATTTCAAGTGACAAATAACTGACAGCAGTATTGACCAATCACGGCTCACGACACGGGCAAAGGCCAATTAGAAGCTGCCACGAAAATTGAAACGGGCGCTGTTGAATTAATAATAAATCTGTGAAGCACTGAAAAATCGGTTGACACTGAACACAACACGTTTCCACTTTTAATCCACAATTTAACAACTTTCACCAAAAAATTACTTTAAACACTTAAAAACTACTCTATAAGCTTCAAAATATATTAACAATTTTTTAACTTCTAATTACTTTTTTCCATTTTAAATTAAATATTTATCAATATTTTTCTCCTGCTGTAGTTTTTATAAAGCGTTACTTAAACCCTTTATTTATTTTACGAAACAAACACAGCTTCAACAATAATTGAATTTATTTTAATATCATTTACGTTAATAAAACTGAGCATGCGCCGAGTCACAAACACAATATTTATTAGACTAATTCTAAACGTTTTATTTAAATTTTCAGTAATTTTTAGAGATAACAGTATTTTTTTTTCTTAAAAGAACAAAGTGTTTTAATAGTGACTTTTTTTTTCTTATTGTTTATTCTCACTGTAGTTTCTCTGATTACGATCTTTTAACTAACTAACTAAAACCAGAATTATAATAATAATCTGTACTAGTTTATCTATTTTAGTTTATCTACATTAAGTTGTTAATATTATTATAGTTTTAATGAATAATGAGCTAATCTTTCTGGTTGGTGTGTGTCAGGGTCGGGGGTCACTGGATGCTCTCTCGGTCTGGGTCAGGGTCAAGGTCACAGGACGCTCTCTCTGTTGGAGGTCAGGGTCACAGCATGCTGTCTTGGTCGGGGGTCAGGGTCACAGGATGCTCTCTCGGTTGGGGTCAAGGGTCACAGGATGCTCTCTCGGTCGGGGGTCAGGGTCACAGGATGCTCTCTCGGTCGAGTCAAGGGTCAGGATGCTCTCTCGGTCGGGGGTCAGGGTCACAGGATGCTCTCTCGGTTGGGGTCAAGGGTCACAGGATGCTCTCTCGGTCGGGGGTCAGAGTCACAGGATGCTCTCTCGGTCGGGGTCAAGGGTCACAGGATGCTCTCTTGGTCGGGGGTCAGAGTCACAGGATGCTCTCTCGGTCGGGGTCAAGGGTCACAGGATGCTCTCTCGGTCGGGGGTCAGGGTCACAGGATGCTCTCTCGGTTGGGGTCAAGGGTCACAGGATGCTCTCTCGGTCGGGGGTCAGGGTCACAGGATGCTCTCTCGGTCTGGGTCAGGGTCACAGGATGCTCTCTCGGTCGGGGTCAAGGGTCACAGGATGCTCTCTCGGTTGGGGTCAAGGGTCACAGGATGCTCTCTCGGTCGGGGGTCAGAGTCACAGGATGCTCTCTCGGTCGGGGTCAAGGGTCACAGGATGCTCTCTCGGTCGGGGGTCAGAGTCACAGGATGCTCTCTCGGTCGGGGTCAAGGGTCACAGGATGCTCTCTCGGTCGGGGGTCAGAGTCACAGGATGCTCTCTCGGTCGGGGTCAAGGGTCACAGGATGCTCTCTCGGTCGGAGCTGAAGCTGACGGTCTCGGCGACGGTGCAGATCTCAGGAGGGTCTCCAGGGTTCAGGCCTCGCTTCAGGTGCAGCACTCGCACGTTCTCGTTCTGAGTTGTGTTGTTGTTCAGGCTCTGCCTCCCGGTCCTGTTCTCAGCCCTGGTCCCTGTCTCAGTCCGGTTCAGGTTAAAGGGCTCCTCGGGGCTGCTGGCGGTCAGACTGCACTGGTCGGAGCAGATGGACATGCGTCCGTCTTGAGGTCCTTCCCGAGGCCCGACTCTGGTCTTGTCCATGTATTCGTCCTGCAGGGAGTGGTTAGGCGAGCTCTCGTTGGACCGGACACCCGAGTCAGACGAATCCTTCTTGTCCAGAGCAGGGTCTGGACCCGGGTCGGCGGCTCTGGGGTCATCCTCCGAGTCCTCGTCGCTCAGTTTGCGGTAGCGGCAGGTCTGGGCTCGGTCTGAGGAGGTCTTGCGAGGCTGGGTCTTGGCAGGACCGGTCTCGTCCTCCTCTCTTATGGGGTCTAGGCCTTCTCCGTCGTCGGGAACTTTGACAGAGTTCCTCTTGAGGCCCCTGCGGTCTGGTTCGTTCCGGTCTTCGGCCAGGTCCAGCTGGGACATGTGGGAGATGTACTCCTGGTAGGCGCTGCGGTACTCGGCCTGCTGTCGGTCGGTCAGTTTCCAGAGGTCGGTGTCAGAGGTCAAGCTGCTGACGCTCGCAGTGCGGGGAGGCCCGGCCTGCAACAAGACAGCCAATCAGACCCTGACGACAGGTCAAAGCCCAGCCCACACTGTCCCAGAGCTCAGAGCTGCCAATTTAGAGCCTAAGCCTTCAGCCCCTAAGTCTAAAACTGAGTAAAACCCATTAACCACTGAAATCCCTCTTAAATCTGGTTTTAACTAGTTCATATCCTTTCAAAACCAGATGAGGTTCAAGTTGAACCACCTAAACTCATCCAAATCCAGTTCTAACCAGGTTAAATTCACCAGATTGGAATTCTATATCAATAAGAGTCTTTTTTTAAACAGAAACTGTAGATTTTTATTTATTCTTATTATTCTTATTCAATTTATTCTTTTCTCAGATTGACAGACTGCATACCGTCAGGTTCCACGGGGGGCGCTGCTCGTCCAGACCCACTGTGCTCAGATCGTCGAAGCTCAGGTTATAGCCGTACTCTCCTGCAGCAAGAGGCGGCGCCCCTCGGCCTGTCTCCACGGCGACACTGCCCACCTCACTGCCCACTTCCTCTCGAAGAACCTGCCCCTCCACACGCCGCATCTCCACCACCTGCGAAAAACAACGTAAAAAACAATGTAAAGTCACCACCTGTGAAAAACAACAGAAAAAACAATGTAAAGTCACCACCTGCGAAAAACAACGTAAAAAACAATGTAAAGTCACCACCTGTAAAAAACAACGTAAAAAACAATGTAAAGTCACCACCTGTGAAAAACAACGTAAAAAACAATGTAAAGTCACCACCTGCGAAAAACAACGTAAAAAACTATGCAAAGCCACCACCCGCGAAAAACAACGGAAAAAACAATGTAAAGTCAGCACCTGTAAAAAACAACGGAAAAAACAATGTAAAGTCACCACCTGTGAAAAACAACGTAAAAAACTATGTAAAGTCACCACCTGCGAAAAACAACGGAAAAAACTATGCAAAGCCACCACCCGCAAAAAATAACGGAAAAAAACAATGTAAAGTCATCACCCTTTGAAAAACAACGTAAAAAACAATGTAAAGTCACCACCCGTGAAAAACAACGTAAAAAACAATGTAAAGTCAACACCCGCGAAAAACAACGTAAAAAACTATGTAAAGTCACCACCTGCGAAAAACAACGGAAAAAACTATGCAAAGCCACCACCCGCAAAAAACAACGGAAAAAACAATGTAAAATCACCACCTGTGAAAAACAACGTAAAAAACTATGTAGTCACCACCTGCGAAAAACAATGTAAAAACAATGTAAAGCCACCAATCGCGAAAAACAACCTAAAAAACAATGTAAAGCCACCAATCGCGAAAAACAACCTAAAAAACAATGTAAAGCCACCACCTGCGAAAAACAACCTAAAAAACAATGTAAAGTCACCACCCGCAAAAAACAACTTAAAAAACAATGTAAAGTCACCACCTGCGAAAAACAACGTAAAAAACTATGCAAAGCCAACACCTGTGAAAAACAACGTAAAAAACTATGCAAAGCCACCACCTGCGAAAAACAACGTAAAAAACTATGCAAAGCCACCACCTGCGAAAAACAACGTAAAAAACAATGTAAAGTCACCACCTGCGAAAAACAACCTAAAAAACAATGTAAAGCCACCACCTGCGAAAAACAACCTAAAAAACAATGTAATGCCACCACCTGTGAAAAACAACGGAAAAACTCTGGCTTTTTTTACGGCAAAAGTTAGTAAACTCATGTTATAATAATTTTTATTATTATAATTGCTTATATTGTTTATAGTTACTGGGTGCTCATAGTTCCCTTTCGAGGGAACTCAACACTGCGTCGTGAAACGACACTTTGGGGAACGCCCTCAGCGTGACGGCCCTGAAGCATGAATGAAACTTAGACCAATCTTGATTGGTACCACGTCTGGCGTAGTGAGTGCCGGCCTACCCGGAAGTATAAAGGGACGCCGCATCACGCACACGCCAGCTTTTCGCTCTTCAGCAAATGCCCTGGGTGTGAACGAGAGACTTGTTGAGAAACTTTTGAATGAAAAGTATGGCAGAACAGTTTAAGAAGTGTCTGTACCCCTGCCCTCGTTACATTACCGGTAGGGACACGCACTTGTGGTGTCTGATCTGCTTGGGAGCACAGCACGCTTGGTCAGCTCTCGAGGGAGCGGGCTGCGTGCACTGAGAGGCAGATCGAAAGGTGTTCCCCGTGGTTCAGGTCCCGTGGCCGCCGAGGTGGCGCGGGGGCTGAGATCGTGGGGATCGCAGCTGGAGCTGTTTGATGCGATTGGGCCAGCTGAGGCTGTTTCCCAATCATCGTCAGACAGATATGATACCATTCCCACCTGTGCAGGAGCCCGCGAGGCGGCTTCTCCGGCACGGGGAGAGGATCCAATGCTAGAGCTGTCCACATCTGAGGATGTGGATGTGCTCAGCGTTGAGGCGGGTGGCATGGAGGCTCGCTGGTCACCTAGTGTGCCCGCGTAGGAGGAGCTCATAGAGGTTGTGACTCGTGCGGTGGCCAGATTAGATATTAGCTGGCCACCAGAACGGCAGGAAGCGACAGTAAATAGAAATAAACTGGATGAGCGCTTCCTGCAGCACAGAGTTCGGCCCAAACAGCGGGGTTTGCCATCTTTTTCCGGACTTGCACAACGAGTTGTGTAAGTCCTGGAGTAAGCCACACTCTTCCGCATTTCTCCCCATGCAGGAGCCGCGGCGCTTCTCCTGCGCGAAGGAGAGGCGATGCTTGAGCGGTTTACGTCTGAGGATATGGACTTGCTCAGCATTTACAGAGGTGTGTGTACCCGGCCCTCGTTATATCAGCCGCCCGGCGTATTCGTCACCTCACGTGCCGCTTATGAGAGCCCGTTGCGTTGTGACTCGTCTGCGAGTAATAGAGGGCCAGGTTTAACATTATCTGGCCGTCAAAGGGCAGGGAGCTACAGTAAATAAAAGTGGCTTTTCCTGCAGCGCAGAGCACGAACTGAGCATTAGAGCTTACACACGGGTTTGGCCTGTTCCATGACCTGCGCAGCGAGTTGTGTGGGTCATGGGGCAGGCCACATTTCTCGCCAATGAGATTGCGACTGCGGAGGCATTTTCTCAATCATCATGGGAAGCTCTGTGGTCCTTCCTTCCAGGGCGGGAGCCCACTAGGTGGCTGCTCCTGCACAGAGAGAGGGTCCGAGGCTTGAGAGGTCTGCATCTGAGGATGTGGACGTCCTCAGCAATGCGGCGCATTCATTAAAGCCTCGGCGCTGCCCACCAGGCCGTGTAGAGTTACATCGACCATGGTGGGCGGGGCAGCAGGGCTGCATACTACGGCAGTGTATTGCGGGCACGCCAGGCCGACCTGTTAAAGGACTCGGAGGAGACACATCTGTGGATGTGGCTGAGAGTCCCCTCCGGGAGAGGCGGCTGAGGCCGTTTTTCTCTGCAGAGCCCCTTGGACACCGGTGTAGTAAGTCTATGACGCTTCGGGCCACAACGGTTTTCCAGCATCGAGCTGCCTCACAGCCCACCCGGGGTTTTGGGCGGGCAGCAACGTTGTATGCGCGCATCGAGGATCGTGTGAGACTTATCCCTGCCGTGCAGCGGTTTCAGGGGGGCGACAACGGTCTTGAAGCAGACCGAGATAGCCCTCGAGAGGCTGAGTCCGTGGGCGGGACCGCAGTGGTTCCGAAGGCTCGGGTTATGGAACGGAAGTACACTCCCTGCGGGAAAAGGAGGCCATAGGTCGGTTTCCTCCGCCAGAAATGGAGTCGGGTTTCTACAGCCGGTACTTTATAGTTCCAAAAGGGGACGGAGGTCTGCGTCCAATTTTAGATCTAAGGTATTTGAACCGGTCTCTGAGGAGGCTCAGGTTCGAGATGAAAGTAACTAATAATACCTATTACCGTGAATTAAATTCGGTCCGAGGACTGGTTTGTCACGATGGATCTGAAGGGCGCATGCTTCCATAAATCCTTCTCACAGGAAGTTCCTGAGGTTAGCTTTTTGGGGCGAAGCGTTCAATATCAGTGCTTCCATTCGGCCTAGGCAGAGCACGGCCTGAGCATCAGAGCCTACACCACGGGTTGTGTGGCCTGTTCCATGACCTGCGCCGAGTTGTGTGGGTCATGGGGCAGGCCACATTTCTCGCCAATGAGATTGGGACTGCTGAGGCATTTTCTCAATCATCATGGGGGAGCTCTGTGGCCCTGCCTTCCGAAAGTGGATGCGGTCTGGCTCCACTGAGACTCCAGGGCATCCGGAGGTTTTCCTGAGGGAATCCATTCGGAGTATCAGGGTTACTGCGCAGGTGCTTTTCGTTCCTGTCAATATGGAGAAACCCTGGTCTCTCTCCCAAGGACCAGTACTGGGAGCAACATGTCGCGAAATCCGTTTTGACAGATGTCTCCCTCACTGGCTGGGGCGCGGTCATAGCGGCCGCTTTTGCCCAGGGTCTGTGGCAGGACCATCATCGCTCCAGACATATAAATTGCCTGGAGATGTTGGCTGTGTTCAGGGCTCTGAGGAGCTTCCTGGCGGATCTCAGGGGTTATCACGTTCTGGTGCGCTCCGACAATGTGTCGGTGGTAGCGTACCTGAACCGTCAGGGGGGTCTGAGGTCTCGCCCTCTGTGCAGATTGGCGCATCAGATCCTCCTGTGGTCCCAGGGGAAGGTATCGTCTATCAGAGCGATGTAAATCCCCGGGGGACCAGAATCAGGGAGCAGACACCCTGTCGAGGCAGGGGCTGAGGCCCAGGGAATGAGGACATGGCCGAGGCTGCGTCTGTATGCTTTTCCCCCGGTGGCGCTGCTCCCGGGGAGCTCTGGAGAGGGTCCGGCAGGAAGGGATCAGTCTACTTCTAGTAGCCCCGTACTGGCCGGCCCGAGTAGGTTTCTCAGACATTATAGCACTGCTGGCAGGTCTTCCATGGCAGATCCCTTTGAGGAGGGACCTGCTGTCCCGGCAGGGGCACAAGACTGCATCCCGGCCGGGCTGTGGGAACTCTGGGTCTGGTCCCTGAGGGGATCAGTACCTAGAGGTGGGCCTAGCGGCAGGGGTAGTAGAAACCATACGCAGTTCAGGGCTCTGTCCACGAGGAGGTTATGCGGCTTAAAGTGGAATATCTTTTCCACTTGGTGCAGGGGCGTGAGGTGGACCCAGCTGACTGCCCAGTGGCCGGTCCTGGAGTTCCTCCAGAGCGCTTCACTGCGGGGCTTACCCGTCCACTCTTGCGGTGTGCGTGGATGTCATTTTGGCGTTCCACGCTCCGGTAGGTGAGGGCTTTTGGGGCGCCCATTGGTCGTGCGATTCCTCCGTGGCACCGGAGGATGGCGCCTGCAAGCGCCCTGGGGTTCCAACTTGGGATCTGTGGTGGGGCTGGAAGGATTGGCTGAGGCCTCCTTGAACCACTCGAGTTGGCGACAGATTGAGTTCTGTCGCTCAAGGTGGCGCTGCTTTTGGCTATCACCTCACTTAAAAGGGTTGGAGATCTCCAGGCACTGGCTATAACGCCATCTTGCCTGGAGTTTGCCTGGTGGGGTTAAGGCCATTTACGGCCGAGGCCAGGCTATGTGCCTAAGGTGCCATCTAACATGGCACGGCCGGCGGTTTTGCAGGCATTTCATCCTCCACCTCATGTGTCGGCCGAAGAGGGAGACTTCATCTGCTCTGCCCGTTAGGGCACTGCGAATCTATATACAGAAGTCTTCGCAGTGGAGAAAGTCAGAACGACTGTTGGTGTGTTTGTATCTCCTAGGAAAGGTCGGCCAGCGACCAAGCAGTCGGTCAGTAATTGGATCGTCAGGCTATTGCCTTGGCTTATCAGGTGCGGATTGCCTTCACCTTTGGCCTTAAGGGCGCATTCTACTAGGGCATGGCCTCTTCTCGGGCCCTTCAGATGGGGTCCCGCTTCAGGAGATCTGCGAGGCAGCCGGCTGGGCTGCCCACACACTTTCATTAGGTTCTAGAGTTCACACCTCCCTGCGGCGCCTGGCGCTAGGGTGCTCTCGTCCTAAGTGTGCCTGAGTATCCAGTTTCACACTAGGGCAGGCACGGGTCGTCGTGGCATAGTGGGTATTCGTTCCCCAAAGTGTCGTTTCACGACGCGGTGTTGAGTTCCTCGAAGGAAGCGTCTCGGGTTATGCATATAACCCTTGTTCCCTGAGAGGAGCGAGACACTCGTCGTCGCTCCACGCCTACCCGCCTGAGGCGATTTGCTTCATCGCGAAGGGCTGGCGTGTGCGTGATGCGGCGTCCCTTTATACTTCCGGGTAGGCCGGCACTCACTACGCTGTGACGTGGTACCAATCAAGATTGGTCTAAGTTTCATTCATGCTTCAGGGCCGTCACGCTGAGGGCGTTCCCCAAAGTGTCGTTTCACGACGCAGTGTTGAGTTCCCTTCTCAGGGAACAAGGGTTATATGCATAACCCGAGACGTTCTCTACAGGTCATGTCAAATCATGTCATGTCCTCCATGTTAGTCCAAGCATGGAGTAGACATAACTAGAGACATGGCTTGCCATGGGACTTCTGCACCTGGAGCTGGGGCCTTGGGGAGTGTGTATGAGAGATACACCTCCCACTGACAGCCCCCGCTGCAGTGATATAAAATCTCATATTTTGTTTACTTCTTTAAGCAAACTCACTTCTGTACCTTTGATTATATGCGTGTCTTTGCTTCATTCTTGCAAGAATAAAACCTGGCCTTTCGCTTTTTATAATATAATCTGTCTCTGTCTCTCTCTGGATAATATAAGGATATAGAATTCTTATAACAACTCACCACGGCTCTGAAAAGCTGCCAGTCACCGAAGTTCATGCTCATTTCCTTTTTAAGTTCATCGATGTTGCACTGAGACAGGACTCGGCCGTTGACATTAGCCTGGAACAGAGAAAAAAACAGGTCTGAACCAGGTCAGATCCAGGTGTAGCCTGGTCCTGCAGTGACGCTCACCTTCCTAATGGTGGCGCTGTACTGCTGCACCATGTTGGGGTCGATGCCTTCGATCTGCTGCATGCGCTCACACACTGCCTCCGTCGTCATGGCGCTGAGCAGAAGGGGTGGAGCTGATGACATCACAGAGGAAGGGCCCTGGACGAAACACAGCAGAGACTCATTTACTCAAAATTTCACTAGGTCTCCTTGGTCTAGACCTGGTCTAGACCTAGACCAAGGAGGAAAGAAGAGGGGAGGGGGAGTACGGGTGGAAGAGAAGGAAGGGGGGGAGGGTAAAGGGCGAATACCTGGATTTGTTTTAAAGATAAAACCTTGGACAGAAAGATTTGGAGAAAACACCAGGAGCAGAACAGACTCAGACTCAAATCTGAGGCTGAAGAAAAGTCAGTGACACTTAGACTTGTTTCTCAGAGACACAAAGACATTTAAAACTGTTATTTGTGTCTTTAACCCTGTAACAAACTCTGGATTTGTTTCAGTGCATCACAGAGGAACCTCAAGACTTTTCAAACAGGAAGTGAGGTCATCCTCTGACCTCTGAGTGGACCCCTGACTCCTGTGTGTGACCCCTGACCCCATGTGGGACATCTGACCCCTGTGTGTGTGACCCCAACCCCTGTGTAGACTCACAGCGGCATCTTGGCTGCAGCTTGATCTGAAGGCTCGTGGAGGCGGAGGGAACAGGGAGGTGTAATGCGCGGCCACCAGGGGGCGTGGCAGGTGGTAAAGGTGGTGAGGGAAGTACGGCTAAGGGGTTGATGGAGATGGATGAGAATAAAACACAAAACATAACTCAAAATATAAATGAAAACCAGTGAGAAACAGTCACCACTGCTGCTTTAGATCTGAGCAGGTTTTAGAGGGATTTTAACAGGTTTTAGATGGATTTGCACAGGTTTTAGTTGGATTTATTGGTTGCAGCAGTGATGATGACACAGTAAAAACAAATGAACATAAGAAACAATGTGAACAGAAAGATGCCTCACTTTCAAACCGGTTTTACCAGGACTAATCTGGTCATAGAGGGGTTTTACCAGGACTTACCCGGTTGTAGAAGGGTTTCACAAGGACTTACATGGTCGTAGAGGGGTTTCACCAGGACTTACCCGGTTGTAGAAGGGGTGTTGGGCCCCGGTGAGGCCGCTGAAGGAGGCAGACGGGGAGCAGGAAGCCTGGCTGTAGATGGAGGTGGGACGAGGGTCCAGACCCAGAGGCTGAGGGTACGACGCCGCTGCAGCGCTCATCTGCTCCCGGGCAGCACGCACATCTGCAACACAACAAGGGGTTGTGTTACATGTTTATGCACGCATCACAACATGGTCACTGTTTATAAATGCATCACAACATGGTCACTGTTTATAAATGCATCACAACATGGTCACTGTTTATAAATGCATCACAACATGGTCACTGTTTATAAATGCATCACAACATGGTCACTGTTTATAAATGCATCACAACATGGTCACTGTTTATAAATGCATCACAACATGGTCGCTGTCACACGTCAGCTCCAAAATGGCGCTTGTGTTCGGCATTGCCTCTGCTCCCTCTCTGTTTGCAAATGTAATTTTGGGTTTTCTAGTGCTGTTTGTTGCTTTGTCAGCCCTTACAACTAGTAGCTGTGTCTCAGCTACTTTTAAATATGATCGACACACTTTGTTCCGAATCAATGAGCAGATGAAAGACTTTTGTGTTACCTGGGCCAGGTACGCAGAGTTTTTCCCTCCAATTTTTGAGTGCTCCACGTCATCACCGGAGTACCTGTTGCTAGCTAAGCCCCGCGGCAAAAGAAGGAAGCGGGGATCGAGGGCTGGAGTCGGGGCCAGGCTGAGGAAACACCGTGGGCAACTACCATGTCCGAGCGGCTCCGGATCTGTCTGGGACGAGCGGTGCATGCGGTCGGTTCGGGTCCGTGAATCGGGCAGGAACTCGTCCGGAGTGTCTCCGTCCCTCCAATATGACCGGATTTTTCCGACTCGGCGGCTCCAAAATTTCCCTCTGCGTGAGCGGGTCCTGTGTCCTGTTACATGCCGGGTCCTGTCACCGCAGCGCTGCCCTGATGGTCAGCGCGCACCGGCCTTGGATCTGGCACAACCGACTCGGATTGCTCTACTCAACGCTCGCTCCATTGCAAACAAGGCCTTCTTCCTCAGCAAATTCTTCTCAAAGGAACACCTTGACTTTATGTTTTTAACAGAGACCTGGCAGCGTGAAATGGAGTACACACATCTGAACGAGCTGTGCCCTCCGGACTGTTCTGTGTTTGGGACACCGAGGGTCTTGCGGCGAGGAGGCGGACTCGCACTCGTGTACCGGGACTGTTTCTGCTGCAGGTTGATGAACTCAGTCTCTTTCGACTCCTTTGAGATGCAGATGACTAAGGTTGGCAACAATGACTCATTTTATTGCATTTTAATTTACCGACCTCCTGGTCCTGGTCGCTTGTTTTTAGAGGATTTCTCTGAATTTTTATCTTCAATTATCTAACTTGAAAATGTTCTGATACTCGGGGATTTTAACCTCCATATCGATGATGCTTCGTGTAATCTGGCATCTGAGTTTTTAACACTCACTGAAGCATTTCATTTTAAACAGCATGTCTCTGGTCCTACACATACAAAAGGCCACACTTTGGACCTTGTTTTCTCTTTGGGCTTGAACATTGACCATTTGAGTGTTACAGACATTAATGTGACAGACCACTATTGTATATTTTTTAACTTGTCTTCCAATGTGGACTATCTTCCTTCCAAACCGATGTCACAAAGACGCATCATAAATGGATCCACAGCTGAGAAATGTTCAGAGTTATTTGAACCCAGTGTTTTTGATGACTGTAGTGAGCCTGAATCTTTTATGCAGTCTTTTAATAACCACTGTCTGTTTGTTTTAAATAAGGTTGCTCCACTAAAAACTAAAAATCCCTGCCTTTGGATAAATGAGAAAATCTTATCTTGCAGGAGAAACTGTCGTAAAATAGAACGTTTGTGGAAATGCACAAGTTTGGAAGTCCACAGACTGCACCTGAAAGACCTCATCGTGTCACTAAATGATAAAATAAAACAGGCCAGATCTGCCTATTTCTCTAATCTTGTTGTTTTGAACAAGAAAAATCCTAAAGTCCTGTTTGACACAGTATCAAGAATTGTCTCTCCTTCAGCTCCTCATTCACCAGTCCACTCAAAGTCTGACTGCAACAGGTTTTTACATTCCTTTGTGAATAAGGTGCATGATATAAGAGCCTCTATAAACCCATCCTCTGTAAACACATCTTGGGGTTTATCTCCTCAGAGCTCTTGGTCCACCTTCTCACCTGTCACTGAAGAGGATATTAAGGGTCTACTAAAAAAGGTGAAACCATCATCAAGCCCTCTGGATGTAATGCCAACTTCACTGCTTTTAAATGTATTTGATTTAGTTGGTCCATATGTTGTTAAACTGATCAACCTTTCTCTTTTAACTGGTTCTGTGCCCAGCTCTTTTAAACAAGCAGTCGTCAGCCCCATTCTGAAAAAGCCCAATTTGGATTCTTTTGAACCAAACAACTACAGGCCAATCTCTAAATTGCCTTTTTTATCTAAAATCCTGGAGAGAGTGGTGGCGGAGCAGCTGACTGCGTTTCTTAATGAAAATAATTTTATAGATAAATTTCAGTCAGGCTTCCATGTCATTCAACTGAGACTGCCCTGCTGAAGATTTCAAGTGACATTATGATGGCGGCTGACTCTGGGCAGTACTCTGTCTTGATCCTACTGGATTTATCGTCTGCTTTTGATACTCTGGACCATAATGTATTGTTAAAGCGTCTGCAATATGAAACGGGTTTCTCTGGATCAGTTTTAAAGTGGTTTTCCTCCTACCTGAGTGACAGATCTTTTTGTCTCTCTATTAACAATATTCTGTCTGAAGTGACCCCTCTGTCATATGGAGTTCCTCAAGGCTCAGTGCTAGGTCCTCTTTTGTTTTTATTGTACATTCGCCCTCTTGGTAAAATAATTCACGGTTTTAAAAATGTGTCTTATCACTTTTATGCTGATGACATTCAGTTGTACTGTTCTTTTAAAGACTCTGAGTTTCATAAACTTACTGATTTGTTGGACTGCTTGTCTTGCATAAAGAACTGGTTATACAATAACTACCTACAGCTGAATACAAAAAAGACTGAATCTTTAATCTTTGCACCAGACCAAAAAATACCTCAAATCAAACAACACCTTGGTTCCCTGGGTTCTTCCGTCCAGTCGAGCCTCAGAAACCTTGGTGTTCTGTTTGACCAATCGATGTCTCTGGACAGTCATTCTAGACAGTTGGTCAAAAACTGTTTTTATCATTTGAGAAACATTTCTAAATTGAGGGTGTTATTGTCTAAAGGTGACTTGGAGATGATTTTTCATGCTTTTATTTCTTCTCGTCTTGATTATTGTAATTCTCTTTTTACTTGTTTTAACAAATTGTCTCTGAGTCGACTACAAATGGTGCAAAATGCTGCAGCCAGGCTTTTAACTGGAACCAACAGAAGGGCTCACATTTCCCCGGTTTTATCCTCATTACATTGGCTTCCAGTCAAATTCAGAATCGATTTTAAAATTTTAGTCTTGACTTTTAGAGCTCTGCATGGACAGGCCCCCCAGTACATCACTGACCTGCTGACCCCTTACTCCTCCTCCGCGCTCTTGGTCTTCTGGTCAAAACCTTCTAACGGTCCCCAAAACCTGTTTTAAAACTCGGGGAGACCGGTCTTTCCAAGCAGTCGCCCCCAGACTCTGGAACGCCCTGCCCCTGTCACTGCGAGTGGACGCTTCTGTTGATTCTTTTAAAAAGCAGCTGAAGACACTTTTATTTAAACAAGCTTTTAGTTGATTGGGCTTTTTATGTTTTTTATGTTTTGAATATTTTGTGGTTTTAATATTTATTCTCATAGTTTTATTGTTCTTTTATTGCACTTTGTAAAGCACTTTGTGATTTATTTCTGTGAAAGGTGCTACACACCACATGGACAAAATTGTTGGTACCCTTCGGTCAATGAAAGAAAAACTCACAATGGTCACAGAAAAAACTTTATTCTGACAAAAATAATAATAAATTAAAGCCGCAAGCGGTTGTGATTGTGAATGTAGACTCCTATCTGCTGTTTAGGAGTCTTATGGCAGAGGGAAAGAATGAGTTCTTCATTCTGGAAGTCCTAGCTCCAAGTCCTAGTCCAAAGGTTCAGACAGCTCCCAGGAAAACCAGAGATTGTGGAGACCTTTAACTCTAAAGTTAGGTTACAAGGTGGTGTAGCAGGCCCCAGCAGTAGCACAGGCCCGGTTATTTGACATTACCGTGAAGTTTACGCTTTAAAGCAGGAAATGCAATCCTCCGAGTGCATGTGTCCCATGTCTCAAGGAGGCGAGGGCCTTTATCGCCGCTTGCGGCTTTAATTTATTATTACTTTTGTCAGAATAAAGTTTTTTCTGTGACCATTGTGAGTTTTTCTTTCATTGACCGAAGGGTACCAACATTTTTGTCCACGTGTGTATATAAATAAAATTTACTTACTTATTACTTACTTACTTACTTATAAATGCATCACAACATGGTCAGTTTATAAATGCATCACAACATGGTCAGTTTATAAATGCATCACAACATGGTCAGTTTATAAATGCATCACAACATGGCCGCCGTCTGCTCCACAGTGGACAATATTGATATATCCGACTGATTGGACAAAGGAGACTCACCTGAGATGATCTCGCGGAGCTTTGGGTCTAGGTTGACTGTGCACGGCAGGAAGGTACGTACGTCGCGGGCCGTGAGTGTTGGTTGCCGCGACGACAAGAAAACCTCAAAGCTGCGTGCGTCGCCGTCTATTTCCAACAGCGGCTCAACGTCTTTGGATGAAGGGACGAGCTTTGACACTCTGAGAGAGAGAGAGAGAGAAAGAGCGAGAGAGAGAGTGAGCGAGAGAGAGAGAGAACGAGAGAGAGAGAGCAGGGGACAGGTACACTTAGGTGGGACACTGGACTTGAACAGGTTTTAGGTGGATTTTAGGGTGGAGCACTGACCTCTCGTAGATGGAGCGCAGCGAGGCCTGGTCGTGGACGTTGCTGCTCTCCTCCAGATGCAACAGGATCCAGGACGTCCTGTAGGGCCACTGCTCCGTCAGACTGATCCACAAGGCCAGCCGGTCCCACTGGAAACTGATCTGAAAGACCAGGTTTAGACCAGGTTTACAGGGAGTAGAACAGGATTTACAGGGGTTAGAACTAGATTTAATTGTATTTGAAGCGGTTTTAGTTAAATTTGCTCTCACCTGATTGGCTTTGAGGGGGTGGGACGGGTCTCACCTGATTGGCCCTGAGGGGGCGTGGTCTCACCTGATTGGCCCTGAGGGGGCGGGGTCTCACCTGATTGGCTCTGAGGAGGCGTCCCGTCAGAGACACAATGTTGAGCAGGCGTCTCATCGTCTGAGGACTGATGTCACTGAACCAGTCTTCGGCCGACATCAGCTTTGTCAAATCCAAAGACATCTGCCGCGTGACGGGCCTCTGTCTGCGCCGGGATGTGTCCTGGAGGAAGATTGGGGTTAGACCTGGGTTAGACCTGGGTTAGACCGGGGGTAGACCGGGGGTAGACCGGGGGTAAACAGGACTGACCCTTCTGTTCAGTGTGGTCTTGCTGCCGAACTTAATGTCTGCCAAACTGTTCTGAGACAACTTCCGGTCCAACTCCTCGTGCCAACCTGAAGGAAAAAAACAGGTTTGAGATGGATCTGACCAGGATTTAGTTGGATTTGAACAGGTTTCAGATGGATCTGAACAGGTTTTACTCAGATCTGAACAGTTTATTGTTACCGGTCTCAGAGACTGTGCTGCGCTGGTTGCCGTGGATTCCGGACTCTGCGTCCCCATTGGCCGGCTGCTGCTGGGGGGCGGGGGCCTGTCGCCGGGCAGAACAGAGGCCTCTGCTGTGGAGGAAGACAGGCAGGTGCACGGCGTGGCGCATGTAATCGTGTCCGTTGATGTTGGAGTCTCGTAGGACGCTGCTCAGGCTCTGGTTTATGGCCTTGATGATGATGTGAGGGTCGCTGGCAAAGATTGAGATGAAGGGCCCTTTGGAGAAGAGCACACGCACCTGAGGAGACAATATGGCCACCGTTAGACACAACATGGATGTTTTAGATAATAAGTGCCTTTTCGGCTTATCCCCATCCCGGGGTACCCTCTCCATCTAGTCCATTGATATCCAGTCTATGGATGTTGCTCACCAGGGGATTCCAACCCCCAATCTAACCGCTTCACCACAGAGTGGCCTTTTATTGTGGCCAGCCTAAAACACACCTGTGCAATAATCATGCTGTCTAATCTAATCATGGGGCGTAGTGGCTCAGTGGTAGAGCGGATGTCCTATAACCGGAAGATGGCAGTTCCTCCCCACAGTTTATACTGCTGTTGTGTCCTTGGGCAAGACACTTAACCCACCTTGCCTCCAGTGGTGTTCCAGCTGTAACACTGGTGAATGGAAGTTTAATGCTTCAGGAGAAGCAACTTAGCAGCAGAAGCCTACAGAACTGTGTAACTGTATTTGATTCTTGTCTTTTTGAGCTTAGTGCCGTGTTATTGCTGAGAAACTGATGTTTTCAAATTACTACTGTCATTTCAACACGGAAATCATTATCTGTTTTACGCAAAAGGCAATGCAACCATAATAATCTGCATGTTGTATCACTGTCAATAACTGCCCCTTCTACTTTCCCAATAGGCTTGTGGAACTGCCAGTCTGCTGTGAACAAAGCTGATTTCATTACAGCTTTTGTTCAACATTCTGGTCTTTCAGTTGTAGCACTTACAGAAACATGGATCAAACCAGAGGACTCTGCCACTCCCGCTGCCCTCTCCCATAATCACACTTTCTCCCACAGTCCTCGCCTCACTGGAAGGGGCGGAGGGACCGGACTACTTATCCTTGATGACTGGAAGTTCAAACAGCTAGCAACAAATATCACCCTTGTGTGACAACAGCTCTTTGGAGTTTCATGCTGTTACTATCACCCACCCTGTAAAAAGTAATTTTGTAGTTATCAATCACCCCCCAGGTCAGCTTGGACATTTCTTGGAGGAGTTGGATGCGCTTCTTTCATCCTTCCCTGAGGATGGTACTCCTCTGGTGGTATTAGGAGACTTCAACATCCACCTTGAAAAGCCACAGGCTGCTAACTTCATTAACCTAACTGCATCATTTGACCTCAAGCAGGTTTCCACATCGGCAACCCACAAGTCTGGAAACCAACTAGATCTTATCTGGTACACTCAGGTCACGCCACTGCACACTTCTGATCATTTCTTCATAACTCTCAACGTTGACCTAACTTCTCCAGACACTGCAATTGTTTTACCGCTGGTCACTTTCCGACGCAACCTGCGTACACTCAGTCTCTCCCGCTTTTCCTCTGCTGTCTCTTCTGCGCTCCCCTCTTCTGAGGAGCTCTCTCTTTTGAACACCAACAGCGCCACCGACACTCTGTGCTCCACGCTTTCATCCTGCTTGGACAACTTATGCCCTCTTACATCTAGACCAGCCCGTACATCCTTGTCTGCCCCCTGGTTATCCGATGTTCTAGTGTTGTCAAAAATATCGATATTTCGATAAATATTGATACCGAAATATCTCAAACGATACGATACTCATTTCCCGAAGTATCAATACCAGCTGAGCTTTGGATTTTACTTGAAAATACAAGAATTTTTTTTTTACTTGCACTATTGGTTTCTGAATGTATGACAATCTGAGAGGTCTTTGAACAAGTGCACAACCTCAAGACATTTTTGTAAATGTAAAATATACCCCATTGTCATGTTGTATCTAGACGTGTTATATTTATCTTTAAATAAAAAATAAAAAAATAATAATATTATGACAGTTGTTTTCCCTTCGGTATCAAAAATGGTATAGAATATCGATTTTTTTAAGGTATTGTATCAAAGCTAGAAATTCCAGTATTGTGACAACACTACGATGTTCTACGCAAGCATCGCGCCAGCCTCTGGTCAGCTGAGAGAAAATGGCGCAAGTCAAAAGATCCTTCTAACCTCTGTCTCTCCACTCTACCTTCTCCACTGATGTCACCACTGCAAAAACTGCCATTCTAAGATCATCAACTCACCTGACTCGCAAACTCTCTTTTCTGCCCTCCTTTGTCCGCCTGCTCCCCACCTTTATCGAATTTAACAGCTGATGATTTTGTGTCTTTCTTTGTAAAGAAAACAACCACCATCAGCAGTCAGTTCTCTGCACCACCACCTGTCGAACTCGTCCACACTCCTGATATGTGTTTGCTTCCCTCGTTTTCTCCTCTAACTGAAGCAGCCATTTCCAAGGTCATTGGTTCTAACCACCCTACTACCTGCCCGCTGGATCCCATCCCCACACATCTCCTTCAGGCCATCTCTTCATCTGTCGTGCCTGCTCTCACCCACATCATCAACTCATCTCTTTCCACTGGGTCATTCCCCACAGCTTTCAAAGAGGCCCGCATCACACCACTACTGAAGAAACCCACTCTTAACCCTACACTGCTAGAAAACTACACACCGGTTTCCCTCCTTCCTTTCATTTCCAAAGCTCTGGAGCGAGTTGTGTTTACTCAGCTCTCATCCTTTCTCACACGGAACAACCTCCTGGACCAGAACCAGTCTGGGTTCAAGAGCGGACATTCCACCGAAACTGCCCTGCTCTCAGTCATCGAAGCTCTGAGACTGGCAAAGGCAACATCCAAGTCATCTGTACTCATCTTACTGGATCTGTCTGCTGCTTTTGACA
This sequence comes from Perccottus glenii, assembly GCA_024416835.2. NCBI lineage: Eukaryota > Metazoa > Chordata > Actinopteri > Gobiiformes > Odontobutidae > Perccottus > Perccottus glenii. The sequence continues at coordinate 165,308 of CM044564.2, forward strand.
CTGTTAATCATCACATCCTCCTGTCCTCTCTCAGGGCGATGGGTGTCTCTGGAATGGCGTTGCAATGGTTCAAGTCTTACCTCTCGGATAGGTCATTCAGAGTATCCTGGAGAAATGAGGTCTCTGAGTCCCAACATCTCAAAACAGGGGTGCCACAGGGCTCAGTGCTTGGACCGCTACTCTTTTCCATATACATGACATCCCTTGGCTCTGTCATCCAGAAGCATGGCTTTTCCTATCACTGCTGCAGATGACACTCAACTCCACCTGTCATTTCAACCTGACGATCCAACGGTCTCTGCTCGCGTCTCGGCATGTCTGAGTGACATCTCACTTTGGATGAAGGACCATCACCTGCAGCTGAACCTTGCAAAAACAGAACTGCTTGTGATTCCGGCCCATCCAAAGACCCACCACAACCTCTCCATTCAACTAGGCCCATCAACCATTACATCGTCCAGCACTGCCAGAAATCTGGGAGTGGTAATTGATGATCAGCTAAACTTCACAAGTCATGTCGCCAGCACCACCCGGTCCTGTAGATTCATCCTCTACAACATTAGAAAAATTAGACCTTTCCTATCAGAGCACTCTATGCAAATTCTAGTCCAGGCTCTTGTCTTGTCCAAACTGGATTATTGCAATGCTCTACTGGCTGGACTCCCTGCTGCACAACCAAACCTCTGCAGCTGATCCAGAATGCAGCAGCAAGAGTGGTCTTTAATGAACCGAAGAGAGCACATGTAACTCCTCTATTCATTAGGTTACACTGGCTCCCGGTTGACTTCCACATTGGTGGAATGATCTACCTGCTGCTACAAGATCAGCAGATTCTGTAGCCATCTTTAAAAACCGCCTGAAAAAACATCTCTTCTGTCAACACCTGACTGACAAAAACTGAATTCTACTTCCGTTCTATCAATTCTCCTATCCTTAGCTTTGTATACTGTGCTGGATTTTAACAAAATGTCTTCCATTGTTTTCCTTATTTGTAAGTCGCTTCGGATAAAAGCGTCTGCTAAATGACTAAATGTAAATGTCATCAGCATCTATGCCACACCTGTAAGGTGGATGGATTATCTCGGCAAAGGAGAAGTGCTCACTAACACAGATTAGGACAGATTTGTGAACAATATTTGAGAGAAATAGGTCTTTTGTGTTTATAGAAAAAGTGAGTTGAGCTCATAAGAAAATGGGGGCAAAAACAAAAGTGTGTTAAAATTTTTGTTCAGTGTATTATTAGATCAGGATCAATAATAAATTGCTGATAATTTTTTTTTACTGGATATTGCTCATTGGCACAGCACACAGAAAGTTTTATGGCGTCAGTGTTTATTCTGGCGTTGTGCAGCCATCGGACTGTGGCTCTGAGACCCCTGTGGCTCTGAGACCCCCGAGGCTCTGAGACCCCTGTGGCTCTGAGACCCCCGTGGCTCTGAGACCCCTGTGGCTCTGAGACCCCCGAGGCTCTGAGACCCCCGTGGCTCTGAGACCCCTGTGGACTGATTTGGGGCCAGGTCTGAAAGTGAAGCAGGGGAGGAACAGGAGGTGAGCTCACCGTGTCGAGCATTTGCAAAACCTTGTCCTGTTCGCACGAGTCCAGTCCATCGATCACAACCACGAGCCGCGTCTGGTGCTGAGTGAAACTGTCAATGGTCTTTGCCATCTTCGCCATAAGCTCCACCTCTGTCTTCAGCACCTGGACAGGTTTTATGAGGATCAGAACCGGTTTCATTTGAATCAGAATAGGTTCTATCTGGATGTGAACAGGTTTAACCCTGACCTTCATGAAGCCCTCGCTCTTGAGCTTGTGCAGCCTGCTGGTGGCGCTGTGGAGACGGCTGCGTTGAGAGTGGAGCAGGGAGTGGACCATGTGAAACCAGGTTTTACAGTGGAGCAAGCAGCGGCAGAGCCACCACCACGGCCACGCCAACCAGCACCGCCTTCACCGCATCCTCCGACCCGTCCCCACCGGGACCGGGCTCGACCCGGACCACAGCCAGCAGCGCCAGTCCGCCCAGAGCGCACAGCAGCACCAACCCGACCAGAACCACCGACGGCACGCAGCACGAGCGCTTCCATTTCCTCTTCCCTGGAACCACAGCAATGTTTAGTCACAACATGGAGGACATCAGACTACTTTAAAACAAAACAGCTATTGTCTAGTTAGTCCTGGTTTAGTCCTGGTTTAGTCCTGATCTAGTCCTACCCTGGGTCTCGTCGGTCCTGAAGACCCGGAAGAGTCTGGTAGCAAGGAACCCAAACTCTCGTTCACAGGCGTCGGACAGAGTTGCAATCATCTCGGCCATCGACGTTTCTCCCCCAACGCTCGACAGACGGCTGTAGTCCGTGAACAGAAACCTGAAGGCACCACGAGAGGGTCAGACAGAGGAACCTGTGGGCCCCACGAGAGGGTCAGACAGAGGAACCTGTGGGCCCCACGAGAAGGTCAGACAGAGGAACCTGAAGGCACCACAAGAAGGTCAGACAGAGGAACCTGAAGGCACCGCAAGAGGGAGAGATTGAGTGGAGAGATCCACCTATGGGAAGGGCACCAGTACCTGACCTCTCCAGAAGCATCCAGTTGCACCAAGTTTGGCTAGACAGACAGAAGGCGCAGCCAATGTGTAAGGCCCCACCCCCTAACCTGCATTTAAGGCCTATGCTGCTGTTCTCCAGTAAGTATATTCGCTTCTCGCGCCGCAAGCGGGGCAAAGATTGTGGATCTCTCCACTCGATGTTTCAGAGAATCAGGGTTACAACATTACTGTTCTCTTTCATCATCTTGTGTTTGAGATCCATCTATGGGAGAGACCTGGACATCTCCCCAATTGCCCAATACACTCACAGTGAGGTACTGAAAGCCAGAAAAGGACAGTTGCTGGCATTCCATGATACGTCCCAAGAACATGACCTTGACATTCCTGACGCACACACAATTGCTGTGCACAGGCAGAACATGAACCATTTAAGTAAACCAGGGAGGGGTTATGAAGAAACTAACCCCAAAACAGAATGTGCTACCAAGGTTCTGGAAACATCCAGCCAGCACAAACGTATGGGGAGAAGCCCCACTGGCAGCAGAGTAGATGTCCTGCAGCAACACTCCCCACCAACAAGGCCCAACAAGGCCCCTCATAGAATGATTCCTCCTGGGTGGCAACCCAGCCTGTCGTCACGACTTTCCGCAACATAACAGTCCCGAGAGGAGTCCCCTGTGCGTAAAAGTCCTAGCACCTTCCCGTCATAAATGTCCCCCTCCTGGTCGGTGGTGCTCTGAGGTGACTTTGAGACAGCGTCGCAAGAGCATCTTAGGCAGCACATGGCAGTGACGGCAAATCTCTGAGTTAGCTAATGCATCTTCTGTGTGCTTAAGGCCCAGGCAGACTACACAGAAGGAGTGAAGATCTATAGCGGCGATGAGAGCACCACACTCTGCCGGGCAGACCCTTGAAAGGTTGTTACCCGGAGAAACTGCAGATTTAGAAAACAACATACCTGCAAAAAACTTCCGGGACGGGCAATTGTGGAAGGAGAAGTCAGAGAGAGAGTGGGCAGCTCCGGATGCAAATAGCACTGATCAGGGGTCAGTGCGGGTAAGGGGGTGGGGTCTTACCCAGCATTGGCTGCACGCTTCTGTCAGTCTAGCCAGAGTTTGTGCAATTGGATGCTTCTGCAGAGGTCAGGTACGGGTGCCGAAGATGACGAAAGAGAACCTTGATGTTTCCCAATTAATTAAAAAGTGTCTGGCGGCCCACCATTTTCCAAATTTTACCCTCTAAAAACAAACAGAATTATTGAGCGGACACATGTTTTAACATTTCTGCTTATCACTGAACTGTACTGGAAGGGGCCGATAATGAGGATGAGAAAGAGCAGGTTTAAGACTCCGTCTTTGGCAAACACTGAGCTTACATCAGTTTCCCTTTTTATGGAGGATGTGCCTTGCCCCAAAGTTCAGCTTTTATCAAAGTATTGTCAGGTTTTTAACTCACGTTTGACTAAATAATACTGATCAATCCCGGTGTGAACGCAGGGCTCTGGTTAGATGTGGTTAGATCTGGTTTAGTCTGGTCTAACCTCTCAGGCATGGCTCTGGTTAGACCTGGTTAGACATGGTTCAGGCCGTTCTTACCTTACAGGCAGGGCTCTGGTGCTCTGCTCCGGAAGCTCTGGAGGGTTGACAAACATCAGCTTCAGCAGCAGCTCCATGTAGCCGATGTGTCGAGCCAACGCTGTGCTCAGGACCCAGGCCCAAGTCCAGGACTCACCCTCCCGCCGTCCTCCGAAGTACACCACCACTGAAAGACCGGATTAGAGCGGTTTTAGAGGGTTTGACAGGGACTGAGAGGGTTTGAGCAGGACTTAGAAGGGTCTCAATAGGTTTCAGTAGGACTTGAATTGGTCTCAGTGGGACTTACTGAAGAAAAGATAGAGCAGAGCCAGCAGACTCAGGGACACGGCGAGGCCCAGACGAGGGTCAAAAGTGAGGCTCAGGCCCAGAGCCACAGATCCACACAGAACCAGGGACAGCAGCACCACCAGCCACGAAAACCGGAACAGAGGCTGCACCTGCTGCCCCGCAAAGGTCTTCATCTCATCTGAAAACCACAGAAACCGGGTTAGACCAGAGTTAGACCAGAGTTAGACCAGAAAGAGACCCACACATGGACTAAACCAGGTGTAGACATGAGTTACCCTCCAGTTTCTTCAGGAGGAAAGACTTGCCCGAGCCCCACTGGGCGTACAGTCCCACACAGATGGGCGGGGCCATGGTGGGTTCACTGAGGATGTCGGCCAGAGCAGAGCTGTACAGGTCGTATCCCAACATGTCTCCATTTGAGTCCGAGGGGGACAAGTGTCCTTAGGAGACAGGGAGACTGGGTTAGACCGAAGTCAGACTGGGTTAGACCAGAGTCAGACCAGAGTCAGACCCGAGTTAGACCGGATTTAGACAGGGTTAGACTGGAATTAGACTGGGTTAGACCAGGTTAGACCAGAGTTAGACAGTTTAGACAGTTTAGACAGGGCTAGAATGGAATTAGACTGGGTTAGACCAGGTTAGACCAGAGTTAGACCGGATTTAGACCGGATTTAGACAGGGCTAGAATGGAATTAGACTGGGTTAGACCAGGTTAGACCAGAGTTAGACCGGATTTAAACAGGGTTAGACTGGAATTAGACTGGGTTAGACCAGGTTAGACCAGAGTTAGTTGTACATACTGGCTCCGAATATCTGTGTGAGGATGCTCTTCTGGTGGCTGCAGTCAATGTTGTAGGGCGTCTCCCCGCTCTTGCTGGGTCGGTAAAGGAGCCGACCATCTTTGGGGTTTCTCAGGAGCAGCTCAGCCAAACGTCGGCTCCGTCCTCGGATGGCGATGTGCAGCGGCGTATCCCCTCTCTGTGGGATTTACAGAGACAGAGTTGAGGATGAACGTCCGGTGACAAAAGTGATAAAACTCGTAAATTTTTTCCTCTGTTTCTGGATTTTGAGATGTTTTGGTCTCTCAAATTAAAAGTAAAGCTGGATTCTTCAGTTAGAGTCAGTTAGAGGTCAGGACTCACTTTGTCGACAGCCGACACTTTGGCTCCTTTGTCCAGCAGCAGCTCCACAATCTCGATGTGTCTCATCTTCGTGGCTTTGATCAGAGGCGTCTCTCCGTCCTGAAAAGCACAACCAGCACCTGACTGAAACCAAGGTTAAACCAGATCTGATCTGGTCTGATCCTGGTCTGAACAGGGACTGAACCGGGACTCTCAGGTCTTACCTTGGTGTAGGTCTCGGTCTCGGGGTTACACTGGAGGATGTCCCGAACCATGGTGGCGTTGCCTTTCTCCACAGCCCAGTACAGAGCTGTCTTTCCCTCCTGCAACAGAAACAGAACCTTGATGAGTTCTGAGACTGTGTTTGTCTGGAGACTTTCAGAGACGGAACAGGAGCCAGGACTCTCTGTGATGTGGCTTAGATCAATGGTTCTCAACCTGTTTAAGCCAGGGTCACAGACCTGTCAGGGTCAGGGGTCACAGGCCTGTCAGGGGTCACAGACCTGTCAGGGTCAGGGGTCACAGGCCTGTCAGGGGTCACAGACCTGTCAGGGTCAGAGTCACAGACCTGTCAGGGTCAGGGGTCACAGACCTGTCAGGGGTCACAGGCCTGTCAGGGGTCACAGACCTGTCAGGGTCAGGGGTCACAGACCTGTCAGGGTCAGAGTCACAGACTTGTCAGGGGTTACAGACCTGTCAGGGTCAGGGGTCACAGACCTGTCAGGGGTCACAGACCTGTCAGGGTCAGGGGTCACAGACCTGTCAGGGTCAGAGTCACAGACTTGTCAGGGGTCACAGACCTGTCAGGGTCACAGACCTGTCAGGGTCAGAGTCACAGACCTGTCAGGGTCAGGGGTCACAGACCTGTCAGGGTCAGAGTCACAGACTTGTCAGGGGTCACAGACCTGTCAGGGTCAGGGGTCACAGACCTGTCAGGGTCAGAGTCACAGACCTGTCAGGGTCAGGGGTTACAGACCTGTCAGGGTCAGGGGTCACAGATCTGTCAGGGTCAGGGTTCACAGACCTGTCAGGGTTAGAGTCACAGATCTGTCAGGGTCAGGGTTCACAGACCTGTCAGGGTCAGGGGTCACAGACCTGTCAGGGTTAGAGTCACAGACCTGTCAGGGTCAGGGGTCACAGATCTGTCAGGGTCAGGGTTCACAGACCTGTCAGGGTTAGAGTCACAGACCTGTCAGGGTCAGGGGTCACAGATCTGTCAGGGTTCACAGACCTGTCATAGTCAGAGTCACAGACCTGTCAGGGTCAGGGGTCACAGACCTGTCAGGGTCAGAGTCACAGACCTGTAAGGGTCAGGGGTCACAGACCTGTCAGGGTCAGGGGTCATAGACCTGTCAGGGTCAGGGGTCACAGACCTGTCAGGGGTCACAGACCTGTCAGGGTCAGGGGTCACAGACCTGTCAGGGTCAGAGTCACAGACCTGTAAGGGTCAGGGGTCACAGACCTGTCAGGGTCAGGGGTCATAGACCTGTCAGGGTCAGGGGTCACAGACCTGTCAGGGGTCACAGCCCTGTTATGGTCAAAGTCACAGACCTGTCAGGGTCAGGGGTCACAGACCTGTCAGGGGTCACAGACCTGTCAGGGTCAGGGGTCATAGACCTGTCAGGGTCAGAGGTCACAGACCTGTAAGGGTCAGGGATCACAGACCTGTCAGGGTCAGGGGTCATAGACCTGTCAGGGTCAGGGGTCACAGACCTGTCATGGTCAGAGTCACAGACCTGTCAGGGTCAGGGGTCACAGACCTGTCAGGGTCAGAGTCACAGACTTGTCAGGGGTCACAGAACTGTCATAGTCAGAGTCACAGACCTGTCAGGGTCAGGGGTCACAGACCTGTCAGGGTCAGAGTCACAGACCTGTCAGGGTCAGGGGTCACAGATCTGTCAGGGTCAGGGTTCACAGACCTGTCAGGGTCAGGGGTCACAGATCTGTCAGGGTCAGGGTTCACAGACCTGTCAGGGTTAGAGTCACAGACCTGTCAGGGTCAGGGGTCACAGATCTGTCAGGGTTCACAGACCTGTCATAGTCAGAGTCACAGACCTGTCAGGGTCAGGGGTCACAGACCTGTCAGGGTCAGAGTCACAGACCTGTCAGGGTCAGGGGTCACAGACCTGTCAGGGGTCACAGCCCTGTTATGGTCAAAGTCACAGACCTGTCAGGGGTCACAGACCTGTCAGGGGTCACAGACCTGTCAGGGTCAGGGGTCATAGACCTGTCAGGGTCAGAGGTCACAGACCTGTAAGGGTCAGGGATCACAGACCTGTCAGGGTCAGAGTCACAGACCTGTCAGGGTCAGTGGTCACAGACCTGTCAGGGTCAGGGGTCACAGACCTGTCAGGGGTCACAGACCTGTCATGGTCAGAGTCACAGACCTGTCAGGGTCAGGGGTCACAGACCAGTCAGGGTCAGGGGTCACAGACCTGTCAGGGTCACAGACCTGTCATGGTCAGAGTCACAGACCTGTCAGGGTCAGGGGTCACAGACCAGTCAGGGTCAGAGTCACAGACCTGTCAGGGTCAGGGGTCACAGACCTGTCAGGGTCAGGGGTCACAGACCTGTCAGGGTCAG